>JACGCM010000961.1:0-27167 GCA_014058105.1 Kingdonia uniflora | reverse complement strand
ATTGCAGGTCCATGCAGAACTCAGATCCTGAACTTCAATAAGATGCCAGATTTCAGTTAAAATCCTGATTTCAGTTTTATCGGCCAAAGTTTACTTGTAGCAGATGGGCGCAATATTGGTACAAATGTAGTCACTGAAAGAAAACAAAATCCTGTGATGGTGGCAAAGCTCAAAGTCTGCAAACATATATTGTAACTTTGGTTTAGTTGCCCAACCTCGTTGGAAGAGCAGTGTGAAACAAATATCTTTTCACCGTACAATCAAATATCCCCAGCCTGACTAGGCTGGCACTTCAGGGTCCCATGCATTTCTTCCATATGATTCAGCACTTTCACATGCGCGGGTTTCTGCTTAGATTCGTGCATTCGTAGATATTCTTCATCACTGGGCTAGACCATTTTGCAAGTTTAAGATATCTTGATAAAAAAAGAAAACTTGATTACTGTAAACAATGACAAATGTTAAAAGGGAAAAATCCTGTGAGAGCTCCCGCAGTGATGTTTGGGAATAGAGCGCTGCTAGGAGGACCCAGGGTCCTAATGGCTTATGATCACGAATAGAACAATGACAAATATAAAAGTGGAAACCAGATTACTTACTTTCCTTGTTCCACCAAAAAATCAAAAACCAAAAATAAAACTTGTTATGAAGAAGAAGATACTATCGGAGTTTCATAAGGTCAGTACTTTCACTTCCTCTTTTCATTCCTATGATTCCAACCCACAATCTACAATAACTCATTTTGAACACATGGACCAAAAAGTAAATTCATTGATTTGGTTGACAAATTTTTGCCAAAGCACCAAAGTAAAAGTAATTTTACCAGTGTTGGGTCAATTGTTTAAGGTAAATGTACTGCTTGGCATATGTATTTATTTTGTTTTTATGAGGAAGACGGAAATGATTGTAACCTTGTATTAGTCCACTTGAAATGTTCCAAACACAAGCCACCAATTTGAAATTTGAATCTTTTTATTCCAATGTATATCTTATAGTATAATTACCAGATGTATAATCTTTTTATTCATTAGTTCTGTCCAACACTTTAGTTATATTTCTCTGATATTCAAAGTCTTTTTGAATAAAGTTGCATCTGCCTTTTTTGTTCGAACATAATACTGAAAATGTATATATATTTTCCTTCCGTCTTCGATCCTCACTCATCTCACGATCTCCGATGAACTTCCACGTAGATAATTCGAGTTCATACCTTAACAATTTAGTGCTCTGATACGTTTTTTATGTCTATCTATTGTGATTTTTTTTTTCATTTGTCTAATTCTGAAACTTGGTCTTTCACATCGAACTTGAATGGGGTTGTTTCAACTCTCAGGATCTTGCTTTTGCGAAGGGATATTTGTGGTGCAAACAGTCGACCTTGGTTCCCAGCGAATCATAAAGATATTAAGCTATGGGGGCGACCAGGAAAGTAACAAGGTGAGAAATGGTGAAATTGCGAAAAAATTTGTATGTATTTCTTTGTTCATTACTTAGCAAGGATAAAAAAAATTGGGGATCGATTTTTTATTCATATTTCAGATCATTTAGAGAGATACGTGGATTTCGACAAGTATAATAGAAGGCCCAATCCCTTAGAGCATTTCTATCAGAGTTTGTGTTTCAATATTCACGCCCTCAATGTATTCATCCCCATTTTGATATAATTTTAACCATGTATTTGCCATAAAATTAGGGGCGGATTTAGGGTGGGGTGCCCGTCACCCCCACTTTTTTTTCAAATTTCCTTCTTATAAAAAAATAAATAAATTATATATATATCTAACATATCAAAGATCGGCTACCAAAGATTTTGACAAAGATGAACCTCCGTCTACCAAGATCAAAGATTGATATATATATACAGGGGCGGATTTAGAGGGGGGGCGCAAGGGGGCGATCGCCCCCCCCAAGAATTTTGTTAAAAAATGCTTATATAGGTATATAAAAAAAAATAAAAAAAAATATGTACATTTTCTTTCTTTTAATGACATAAAAGAAAGTTAGCTTAAGTGGTATATAGTAGAGTTTCTACCCTAAGAGCCTTAAGGTTCAATTATTGATGTAATCAATATAAGAATCTTATTTTGATATTTATTTTTTTCCACCTTAAGTTGACCATGTCATTGCCGCAAAAAGCGTAAAAAATTTAACAAGAGGAGAGGTGAATCTGGATAACTTTTTAGTCAAATATAATATTATATTTGATTAATTTTTAAGCTTAAAACACCGTTAAATTGCCAAAAATTTTTTTGGGGGCTTCGCCCCCAAAGAAGCCCCCAAACCCCCAATATCCTAATATAATTCATCACACTACCTTCACCCCCCCAACACATGAAATCCTGGCTCCGCCCCTGTATATATATATAGTAACGGCTCCCAACTATGTTTCGAAATACTCTTTAAAATTTTCTCTATTTTATCCATGAATCTCCGTATAAGGTAATCTTTGTATAAGTAATGTGGGGGATTGGATAAAACTCTTAAAATTTTCAAAATGTAACAAAGGTAATCTCTGTTACATTTTATCCATGAATTTTGAAATACATAAAATAATACCCCATATGCATCAATCTTAAGGTCCACATTAAACTGCAATCACAGTTTCCATTAAATCAAGATAGAGATCATCTTCTTCCCACATTAATGTTGTCATGAAGGGAGAGAAATAGGATTGTTTGTAGGAACAAAATAAAAAAAGTTTTGCATTTTGTTATCCGTACGTGTTCCTTTCTAATGAAATTGTTGTTCCTATGTTGATTATAGGTACTTATTAGCGAGACTGTGTTAGCTTTACACTAAAACATATTTCTTAGAGGAAAAGAAGAAGTAGAACATGTTCATAAGGCGTATGCGCGTCTTTTAATTAGGCTAATAAATCTTATGGCTGCCTTCCCCATACCACAAGATGAGTCTAGACTCCTTTGGGAACTTGCTTGACAAGGCTAATTTTAGGCTACTTGACCAGCTTAGTCCTATAAGCACTAATGGAGATTGTTTTATACCTATGAGTCTAGACTATTGTCAATAGCACCACCAACTCCAAAGCATAGATTTTAAACTCACTCTCTTAGAACTCTCAAACTTTGAAGTCATGATGAAGTTGTTTGAAAGATCCCTTGCTGTTGTTGTTATGAAGAAGAAGATTTTTAACTTCGTAAGGTCAGTACTATCACTTTTTTTCCGATCCGATTCGATCCGAAATATTGAAGAGCTTTATTTCCGATCCGATCCGAAAACAACCCTACCTAAAACTCTCTTGAGGGCACCAAGCCGCCACCAACTCTAAAACATAGATTCTAAACGCCTATCTGCTTAGAATTCTCTCCTCTTTGAAGCTATGATGAAGTTGTTTGAAAAATTCATTGTTATTGTTGTTGTTGTTACGAAGATGAAGATGATAACTGAGCTTCATAAGGTCACTACTTTCACTTCCTCTTTTCATTCCCATGATTTACAATAGCTCGTTTTGAGCAATTTGTGTAATAGGAATGAAAAGAGGAAGTTAGAGTACTGACCCATTGCTTATATGGGAAAATTGAAGGCGAGTTTGAATCGCGTTATTGAACAAACCCATTGCTTCTTCTATCCCAAGGTTCCCTGATTTACATCATCTCTAACAAAAAACTCAAAAGCATAGATTCTAAACTGCCCTACTTACACGTCTCTTGAGGGCATCACCAACTCCAAAGCTCATAGATTCTAAACAGCATCTGCTTAGAACTTGCAGACTTTGAAGCCATGATGAAGTTGTTTGAAAGATCCCTTGTTGTTGTTGTTATGAAGAAGAAGATGAAGATGATCTCTGAGCTTCGTAAGGCGATGGTTGCATTTGAATCGCGTAATCAAATAAACCCATTGCTTCATCTATCACTTCCTCTTTTCATTCCCACGATCTACAATAGCTCATTTTGAGCAATTTGTGAGCGATAGATGCAAATTACGGAACCTTGGGATAGAAGAAGCAAAGGGTTAGTTTGGTAACGTGATTCAACTGCGACCCTCGATTTACCCATTCACTCAACTGTTACGAGTCATCAGCAAGTTGAGACAGTATTTCACATGGTATTGTATTATCTATTTTTTTAAAATTCTCAACTGCAGCTTTACACTAAACCTATTTCTTGTAAAAAAAAATAAAAAATGGTCTAACATGCTCATAAGGCGTATGGGCATCTTCTCTAATAAGAAGAGAGGCTTATAAATCTTATGGCTGCCTTCCCCATATTTTAAGACGACCTCGAGAGTTTAAATTCCCCATTACACTTAGCACACTAATCAATTTTTTTGTCAAATGGGTAAGTTGGATTTCGGGTTTGCTGGAAACATTTTCAAGAATGGGTTTGAACAAAATATAGTTATTTTTAACACTTTGCTCAAAGGGCTTTTCAAGGAGAATAGAGTAAAGGATGCAATTCAGTTGTTTAACAAAATTACCGAGATTGGATATGCGTGTAATGTTGTTACATTTGGAACTATGGTCCGCGGACTATGTAAAACTGGGAATGTCGATAAGGCTTTTAAGTTGTTTCAGGATATGAAGAACGGAAATTGCAAGCCTGACATAGTAATGTACAGTGCACGTCTATGTAAGGATGAACAAATAAATAAGGCGATGGGGATCTTAGTGTAAGTTACCTAGTTACTATGATAAGAAGTAATTGGTGGCATCAAACACTGATGGACGCCTCCTATCATTTTAAGTTTGTATGGTAACTGAGTAAATCATAAAAACTTTGGCGACGGGAAATTGGATGTACTCGGCTCACTTGCAAATGGTGACAATTCTGAGACTTTGAACACACCACATACTTCTTCAATATTCATTTTGTCTACCTCATGATAAACATACTCTTGTGGTGGATGCTGCTTGGAACCCACACACAGAACAGACATAGGATTCCTAATCTTAGAATAAAGTGTAAACTGTATTTGTGCAGGTCCATGAAAATAAGCGAGCGGAGAAGCCAAAATCAAAACTCTTTGGAAAGAAGTTCAAGAAGTACAAACAAAAAAATAGTCTGGGGAACTTTTTTTGGTGAATAGAAGACAATATTCAATAGTACATTTTCTATAATGAGCAGGAAGCTCCATGCCAAGATATTGCAATGTTAGTTAATATTGTAATTGTAAATCGTGTTTTATCATACGCCTTGGCTGTCTTAATTTTGTTGTTGGCAGCACAAGCTTGTTACCTCTTAACATTTATTTGAATGCAAGTACTATTAGTATTAGACTTGTTCAAGTAAACAAAAATACAATTTATTGTTACTTGTAGAGAAAAACTTTAGGCATTCCGCCTAAACCCTGGGGCATCTGCCCTGTACTCCCTTACAGTAGACTGAAATTCATAAATCGTTATTATAATTAAGACATTTATGTATTTACGAAATATTGCTTCAATTTCTGTTATTTTTACCCAGTAACATTTAACTTTATCCAAAGTTTCAAGATTTTTTTTCTTTTTCTGTATACCTAATCAACAACAAAAGTATAATTCATAAATTTTAATAGCATCAATGAAGAGTGACAACGGCACTTAAACCAATTTCTTGTAGAAAAAATCAAATTTAAAAAATTAAAAATTGGAACATGCTCAAAAGGTTTCTGAGCTTCATAAGGTCAGTACTATCACTTCCTCTTATCATTCCCTTCATTCCAACCCACAATCTACAATAACTCAATTTGATAGATGCAAATCACGGAACCTTGGGATAGAAGAAGCAATGGGTTTGTTCAATAACGCGATTCAAATGCGACCATCGCCTTCGATTCTTCTATTCACTGTACTGTTAGGAGCCATATGCAAGTTGAGACAGTATTCCACTGTAATCACAATGTTTAAAGCAATGGATTCCAAGGGAATTAAAGCTAACACTGTTACATTTGCTACCTTAATCAATTGTTTTTGCCAAATGGGTAAGGTGGATTTCGGGCTTGCTGTTGTTGAAAACATTTTCAAGAGTACGTATGAACCACATATATTCACCACTTTGCTCAAAGGGCTTTTCAAGGAGAATAGAGTAAAAGATGCAATCCAGTTGTTTAACAAAATTACAGAGAACGGGTATGCGTGTGATATTGTTTTACAACATTCAATATAATGATCCAAGGATTTATGAAAAAAGGATTGCTTCAAGAATCTGAGGATTAATTCACAGAAATGGTAGATAAGGGTCCTACTCCAAACAATGTTACATATAATATCATGATTCGTGGATTTTTTCAGAATAACGAAATTGATACAGCAATCCAACTTCTCAATGATATGGTTGACAGGGATTTTTCACTTAACGCAACAAACACATCTAGTGTAGAAGATTTGCTTGCAGCAGATGGACTAGAAGGTAAATTCATTAGTTTGGTTGATAAAATCTTGCCAAAGTAAAGGTACTGTTACCACTGTTGAGTTAGACTGTTGAGCTAGATGTTTAAAGTGTAGTTCTTCATTGTTTGTGTCCAACTCTTTAATTATCTTTCCATGATATGTTTCTGGAGTATCTGTATTAGTTATCATTTGTAGCAGTTATTGGTAAGTCTTCAGTTATCTTCATTTTCATCATAAGGCAGTAACATTCGTGCAGTGAACATTATCTCTCATGTCTATAATACATTTTGGCATCTTATTAAAGTTCTGGATCTGAGTTCAGTACAAATTTCACATGAACTCGGATCTGAACGAAGTACATTTGTTTGTCTGTGCTATGAAGTCAAGTCTACTGCAGCTTTAAGACGCTAGCGTAATTTGCGTAATTTGTGCTGACATCAGCTCCACACATATCCTAGAAAAATTCTAAACCTTCCTCGTGTGCCATTGCATTAAAATATCCTAATGTGCAGCAATTTTCACTAAAACCCACGGTTATGAAGAGGTATATGTTGATACATTAAAAATAGTTGACCCTTTTGATTTTATCTTTTACTGAAACGAGAGTAAAATTCATTTTGCAGTAACTATTATCCGCATTAGCCCCTGTTAGGAAAAAGTATAGCTTACACATCAAGATCTTTTTTTCTGCAAAAAAAATAAGATTTTATTGCAAAAAGAAAAAGATCTAAAGTTCATATTTCAGGAAGAATGGCAGCATTCACCATACAATCAGACATCCCCAACTAGGCTGGCACCTAAGGGAGCATGTAACAATTTTGACTTCACCACATATAGTGCAGCTGTCATCTAGTACAAGTTGTGAACTAACTTGAGGTCTTAGTCACCTGCAGAGTTCTTCTTTTTGTTTTGGGATAGTTATGAATTTCACCTGCTGAGTGACGAATTTGCAAATCTGTTATGTTAATTAACACCTGTATCTCTGAGATTTGATCCGTATTGAGGGTGCTAACCTAATAATTTGCAAACTATCTTAGATATGCTTCCGTGTTGTCACCTGCACGGAGCTCTGCTTGGGTTCGTGAAGAGTTCCAGGAATACTTGTATCTCAAATATCCTTCATCTCTGGGCTATACCGTTTAAGAATATCCTGCCAAGAGGTCACATTTTGATTTTGAGTTTGAATCCTTCTTATAACCCTTTCTTCAGATATCAACTGCCACTGGATTATTGAAGAAATAAGTAATTAAAAGTTTCTGAAGCACAAGGCAGACCCTGTAACTGCCACTATATTCATCACGGCTTCACCATGGGTTATATAGTTCATAATGTTCACTGAATTTGAGTAGTGGTTATGTTGTTGGATCTGTTTATTCGCACTGTGTACGTCAAGGTGCAGGTGCCCTTATGAGAAGCTTGGATATTTAGTCACTTTTTTTTTATTTTTTTATTGTCCTTTTTAGAAGGAAGAAGGAAATGACATCGTGCGAAACTCCGCTATTTAGACCTGTCAAATACAAATGTATATAGAAGTTTTGGAAATTGTTCTGAAACAATAGTAAAACTTGATTATATTTCTTGAAATATAAAATTTTGATGAACATATATATGTTTATGAATTGCCCACATTACTTTTTCTTTGCAGCTGTTGTTGCTTTCTAACAGTAATCTTCATTTTCCTCGAAAGGCAGTATTATGAATTACAAAGTTAGTAGATGACATTTCCCACAAATTTCATCACGGTAGAAAGCCCTACTTTTTGAGTGGTTCCGCTGTTATGTTTGCACAAGGACTATTATTATTATTATTATTATTATTATTATTATTTTCCCATTTTTGTAAGTTAAAATCCTGATTTCAGTTTTATCGGGCTAAGTTTACATGTAGCAGATGGGCGCAATATTGGTACAAATGTAGTCACTAAAAGAAAACAAAATCCTGTGATGGTGGCAAATTTCAAAGTCTGCAAACATATATTGCAACTTTGGTTTATTTGCCCGACCTCGTTGGAGGAGCAGTGTGGAATGTTGCTTCTATCTCGGGGATGGTATTTTCTTATGCTCGGCCTGGTATTGGAGTAAGGTGGGGATTTTGTTCCTCTTTGTCTCGGACATGTTAAGTTGCTCATCTACTGAGCTAACGGCGTGAACCCATTGAAAAGTTTTGTGCCTGTATGATGACATCAAGTAATTTTTGAATCAGCCACTGTATTAATCAGTATGTCCATGAGATTTTCATACTGTAATGTACATCACTTTGCTGATATCCACTGTTATATCTTGATATAAGTTGGCACGGCCTTCGGGGGTTTGATCCATTATTTCTCTCATTTCTCTGTTGAGGAATGGATCTCCCTGTGGGTCTCGCCTCCCCCGGGCTAGCCTGTTAATCGAGATCTTTGAGCCCTTGTGACTTTTTCACTCTCTTGGATGATTTGGAAGGCGTGATGTGAACTCGTTTTTAAGAATAAGATTCAAAACCCTTTATGCATTTCTGCCGCCATTAATAAAATGATTCTTAATGCACCTACCAGTCGACTCGAACGGTCTTCTATTAAGGTCCCTGGGAGTATCCCGTTCGTTGGATGGGAAAAAAATAAATGTTGATGCCTCTTTTAGTAAAGAAAAATTATTCAATGGTCTTGGTTTAGTCATTCGGGATAATCTTAATGTTTTTGGTGCAGCCTGAGGTTCTACCTGCAGATTTGCGTCGGCTGAAGATGGTGAAGCGTTAGCAGTGATGGAAGACGTTCTTTGGCCCCGGGAGCGAGGTGTACAACGTGTGAATATTGAAACTGATACCGAAGTAATTTGCTCGTTTTGTGGAAATGGCTATGCTGATGTGTCTTGGACTACCAAAGCCATCATCCAGGATTGTAAAGCAATGTTCTGTTATTTTGTAGATATATGTATTACTTAAGCTCCACGTAGTGAGAATTCAGTTGCCCATGCGATCGCCACTAGGCCCATGGATGACAACTTTTGTATGACTTGGTGTAGTTCTCCTCCTGGCTGGCTCCAGGCTGCTCTCGCAGGAGATAAAATCACTTTTGTAACGCCTTTTGATTAAGATATATATGGTTTACCAATAAAATAAAAAATAAAAAATAAAAAAATTGCTATATTGAACTATATATTGTGATGTTTAGTTTTCACAGTAAAACTCATTGTGTTTAAGACTTTGGTAAGAGCTGATTTGAAGGCATCATTCACCTGAGTCTGTTTCCTTTTTATCAAGATTTCTTTGTTTCACCGTACAATCAAATATCCCCAGCCTGACTAGGCTGGCACTTCAGGGGTATCCCATGCATTTCTTCCATATGATTCAGCACTTTCACATGCGCGGGTTTCTGCTTAGATTCGTGCATTCGTAGATATTCTTCATCACTGGGCTAGACCATTTTGCAAGTTTAAGATATCTTGATAAAAGAGAAAACCTGATTACTGTAAACAATGTCAAATGTTAAAAGGGAAAGATCCTGTGAGAGCTCCCGCAGTGATGTTTGGGAATAGAGCGCTGCTAGGAGGACCCAGGGGTCCTAATGGCTTATGATCATGAATAGAACAATGACCAATATAAAAGTGGAAACCAGATTACTTACTTTCCCTGTTCCACCAAAAAATCAAAAACCAAAAATAAAACTTGTTATGAAGAAGAAGATACTATCTGAGTTTCATAAGGTCAGTACTTTCAATTCCTCTTTTCATTCCTATGATTCCAACCCGCAATCTACAATAACTCATTTTGAGCACATGGACCAAAAAGTAAATTCATTGATTTGGTTGACAAATTTTTGCCAAAGCACCAAAGTAAAAGTAATTTTGCCAGTGTTGTGTCAATTGTTTAAGGTAAATGTACTGTTTGGCATATGTATTTATTTTGTTTTTAGGAGGAAGGCGGAAATGATTGTAACCTTGTATTAGTCCACTTGAAATGTTCCAAACACAGGCCACCAATTTTAAATCTGAATCTTTTTGTTCCGATGTATATCGTATAGTATAATTACCATATGTATAATATTTTTACTTATTGTTTGTGTCCAGCACTTCAGTTATATTTTCGTGATATTAAAAGTCTATTTGAATTGACTTCAAAGTCTATTCGAATAAAGTTGTACTTTCTGCCTTTTCTGTTTGAACAAAATACTAAATATGCATATATATTTTCCTTGCGTCTTCGATCCTCACTCATCCCACGAACTCCGATGAACTTCCACAAACATAATTCGAGTACATACCTTAACAGTTTAATGCTCTGATACGTTTTTTTATGTTTATCTATTGTGAATTTTTTTTCATTTGTCTAATTCTAAAACTTGGTCTTTCACATCAATAGTACTTGAACGTGGTTGTTTCAACTCTCATGATCTTGCTTTTGCGAAGGGATATTTGTGATGCAAACAGTCGACCTTGGTTCCCAGCGAATCATCTTAAGGCAGTAGCATTCGTTGCAATGAACATTATCTCTCATGTCTATAAGTCTATAATACATTCTGGCATCATATTGAAGTTCTGGATCTGAGTTCAGCACAAATTTCACATGAACTCTGATCTGAACGAAGTACATTTGTTTGCCTGTGCAATGAAGTCAGGTCTGCTGCAGCTGTAAGTCGCTAGCATTATTTGCGTCATTTGTGCTGACATCAGCTCCACATATCTCCTAGAAGAATTTAAAGCTTCCTCGTGGGAACCTTTTTGGACATAGCTACATAATGTAGAAGTCAATTAAATCATGTTTATATGACCCTGATTAGAGATGATCCTCATTTGTGTTTTTTCTATGTTGCAAATGCATTTCAATTAGCTCATTCTCAACTTGAATTTTAATGGATGTTGAAATTGTCAAAACTATATCTCAAATCGGAAATAGTTTCAGCAGATATAAGGGAATTGCTCCATCCACCATATTTTGTTTGGGCTGAAATCTAGCTATGTGTTGTTTACATATGATTTCCAAATGAAGTTGATAAAATCACCTTGAAGTATTTAAGCTCTTTGAAAGGAACGGAAGAACACGGGAAACATTCTCCTTTATCACTGGGAAACATTTCACTATGTTCACCTGTGGGAGTTTCTGCTTAGATTCATGAAGACTAAAAAGTTTCAGGAATAGGTGCATTCTCAGGTAACTTTCCTCACTGGGCTAGACCAGTTTGCAAGTTTAAGAATATCCTGGAAAGAGGTCAGATTTTGAATTTAAATCTGAAACTCTTCTTCTAAGCTTTATCAATTATCAACTGCCACTGCACAAAGCACACAGCTTCACCAAGCAGACCGCACGTTATCCAGCTCAATTCTCAAGCTTCTGAATATGGCCCTCGCCTTACACTTACACAAGTGGTTATGCCAATGCCGAAGAAGCGGAGGCTGGGAAGCTCTCATTTGAGCAACATGGAGATCATGAACCTTTTGTCAACTTTTAGTAGTTTCATCTTTGCTTACATTCATTGATTGTGAAATTTTGGTGCGCATGTTTTATCATCTAGGCTCTCTCTAAACCGTAGCTGTTGTTTAAGTAATATGTGCTTTATTTACAAAAATAACAAGTACGAACTTGTGCCAATCAACCGCACAAAAGCGAAGTGAATTAACATTTTGCAAATGTCAGGGGCAGTCTGTTTTAGTTTTACAAGTTCGAAGTAAATATACAAACAAATCGTCAAGTAAATATCAAAGGTAAAGGAGTACAGCAATTATTTCAAAATAATAAAAAATCTTCTAGTATTTCTTTCTATATAGTAAATAACTTTAATCTCACGGCGAATTTCTTCTTAGTTTTTTAGGAACCTGTAAACTTGGGAGGTTAAAGTCTAATTTGGTATTTGGATAACATAGTGGAGGTCGTAGGCTCTAATGAAAAGGCCAAATCTAATGTAAGCAAGTATGGAAAGATTCCAACGTGTTATAAATAAGAGTCAAACGAAAACTGACGGAAACTTCTAGTAGGTCTAAGGCTAAATCCTACTGAAACCACTGCAGACGAAATCCCTACTGAAACCCTTAGTAGGTCTAGGACGAAATCTTACTGAAACCCACTGCTTATATCCAAAGCGACGACTCTTATATCTAGGACACCGACTAGGGGCTTTACTAGTAGTTAGGACTTTGACTCTCCACCTTCTTCTTCTGGGTCTTGCTTTTCTTGAGCCATTGATCTCTACTTCTTTAAACTGAGGTCCTCTCCCTGGTGATCTATGATTTCCCACTTCTAAGTCTTCTTTCTTCTCTTCGAAAGCCATAACAAGGTGGCTACTGTGACGACCTACCGAACGCTGGCCAAATCCACCCGAGCGTTTTGAGTTCTGTCCGAATGTATTTGTTCTCTATATCCTAATATAGCTCCACGCCAAGTTTCGTCGCAATCGGATTCAGTTAAGGGGGCGAAAAGGTCTAGTACGCTTCGTCTCATGTTTTAGCGTTTCCTTTTGGAAATTGACTATTCACTTAATAGCTATATTAAGGAGAAACCTTGGTCCGATCCTCCCCATGACTAAAAGAGCTTTAATGCTTGGTCATCAAAGACCCCAGCTCATGGGCTATCTACAAGGGATAGTCATGAGTTCTCCTAGGCCTAGGGAAGGCCAGAGGACATTGTCTCGCAATGCGGGCCAGTTTTCAATAAAGGGCTCCGGAGGGCGCCCCTATGCCCCGCGGGCTATCCGAGATGCACCGACCCTTTCAGATGGACAATATAAATAGTCCAGGCTCGCCGCCCCTTCATATATGAGTCCCTTACTTGAAAACCGGCATATTGAGCTACCCTGATCCGCTACAGGACATGTGTGCTTTCCGTATCTCGCGCGCGTCGTGAGAGATTACGTTGTAGGGATCATTGAGGGAACCTTCAACGTTGTGGACTATACCGAATACATATTCGATGACCCCTCACGAGTATCCAGGATTATCCAGATGTCGCTCTAGCATCCGTGGGTTGTATGCCACTGGCGCGCCGCGCCCGTGAAGATGGCTGGTACACGCCGACCGTACGTCCGTGTACGCCGCACGGTCCCTTATTCTGCTGTGCTCCGGGAACTGTAGAGGCAGACCCGGGTTGGGCCGTGACAGCTACCGTACTTCGTTCGTCTTCTCTACGTTTCATACCTAAAAAGGGCTCAGGGTAGGCGCACGATGGAAAAGCAAACAATGGCCTTCGCCGTTCATTGTTACCTCCAAACTTCCCGCCTTGAATCTGAGTAAAGAAGAACTCAGTAGAGTCTTGTTTTTTTGTTTTGTCGAACTCAGTAGAGTCTTGTTTTGTCAAACTCAGTAGAGTCGTTCAATAGGTATTACAGGCATTGTAATAGCCTATTTTCGTATTGGACGAAGATAGTGTCTTACACCTTTGAAATATAGAATGTTAGCTAAGAACTGAAAGCAACTAACACGAGATTTAGAGTAGAAAACCCTTGAATGGGTTAAAAACTACGACCTCTCATGAGGATTTTAGAAAAAGAGAGATGCTTATTGATGACTGCTAGCTATTACAAAGAGAGAGAGATGTAGAAAAAAGTCTCTTAGAAGGTCTCAGACCAGCCTCCAATCTGTAGCTCTCTGGTCCTATTTATAGGTCTTATAACATAACTGTTATTGTTTTAATGAGGAACGTTACAATATGAGTCTTCATAATGGTCGAGTAACGACTTGAGTAACTCTTATTCCTTGTAACCGCTCCATAATGTATCATAAATGCGCCACGTGTACCTTGACGAGGTTGAGTAAATGTGTAATGGTCGAATGCTTGAGACCCGAGCTTGAGTTTCAGAACTGGCCTTTACATCCAATCGGGCCGAAGGTCGAAATCTGGGTTTAGGTCGAATATTGAAAATAAGCCACTACAGGCATGATAGGAGGTGGGTGTCTTTATTTTTGAAGGGCCGAATTCCACATTCGTATCTCTTCGTTGGCAGTCAAGACAAAGCTATAACTACGCTTTTGTGAGCGCATTGTTTTAAACTACGTCTTACCCACTATCTCTATCTCTATGTGGTCCTAATGTGTCTTGGGTTACTATGTCGAAGCTCTAAAAAAACCATAAGCGAAAAGAGCTAGTCCACATCTCTCTACTTAACGTGGGGAACGCAAACGCTTCCCCCTGCGCAAGTCCATAGATAGAAGCAAAAGAAGTAAGGCCAGAAGGAAAGAAACAAGGGCCTTAGAGCATCCACAACAGCCTCCCTAAACTTATTTTAAGGAGGCAAAAAGTAATAAAATGGCTTATAGGCTCCGCTCCCTATCCCTATTTTTTTCTTTCTCTCTCTCCTCAAGTATGGGGAGTCTAGAAAAATATTTTGTAAGCCAAGTAGGACTCTTATATTAAGTGTAAAATTACTTTAGATGTGGAAAGTAGAAAAAAGAAGTTATTTTTTGCCTTTTATTTTTAGAGCATACACAGCAGCTTCTCTATAATAGAGAGTACTTTTGAGAAGTTTCAACCCAACTTTGATATTGTGGATGTAGTCGACTCCATACAAAAAGTAGCCATATCACAAAATTAACTACCTAAACCACTTCAAATTAGTTATGTTTAAAAATAAGAGGCAAAAAGTAACTTTTTTATTACTTTCCACATCTAAAGTAACTTTACACGTAATATAAGTCATACGTGGCTGACCAAATATTTCTCTAGACTCCCTATACGCGAGGAGAGAGAAACAAAAAAATAGGGATAGGGAGCCTCATAGGAGTTTAGTAAGGGAAGCAAAAAGTAATAAAATGGCATTTATAAGCTCCTTATCCCTATATTTTCATTTCTCAGGGGAGTCTGGAGAATAATTTATTTAGCCACGTAGAACGATTATATGATGTGGAAAATTACTTTTGATGTAGAAAGTAAATAAAATAGATTACAAAAATTTAATTTTTACTTTTCCTTTTCCTTTTTAAACATGGCTACTTTAAAGTGGTTATACAGTTAATTTTTTGATGTGGCTCATTTAAATAGGGAGTCTATTTTATCCCTAGTGACTAGCACTCTCTATTACAAAGAGGTTGTTCTGGATGCTCTAAGGGACGGAAGGAAGGAAAGGTCCACCCCACCATAGAGCAAGGAGCAGCAAAGTTGGGTGAACAGCGTGAAAACCAGCCAGCAAGCTATGGGTAGTTTGGAGCGCAGCTTGCCGAAGCCACCAGCAAGCTTTCGGCACAGCGAAGCTGGGTGAACAACCTTTCTTTTATCAAAGAACCAGCAATAAAGAAAAGAAGCTCCTATTTTTATACCATTTTTGCCTATGGTGAGTAAGAAACTTTTGCGTTGTAATATATATTTTAAATAAAGACGACAGCTTAGTTTAGAAACCTTTCTTTAAAAAAAGCAGCAAGAGCTAAAAGAAGGATTTCGCTTTAAGTAGTTAGGAGCTATGCAACTAGTAGTTTAAGGAGTGAAAGTAAGTAGAGGCTTGGTCACTTAACGAAAGCAACCCTAACCCAACCTAATGGCGAACTGTAAATGTAAAGGAGAGTTGTAGAGCATCCGTAGTAGAAGGGAAAAAAAAGCAAGGATCCTAAACTACGGAAGATTATTTTTGATTCCGATCCCGCATCTAAGGATCGCGAAGACATAAGCTATGATGAGACCACGGATTAAATACAAGAAGAAGCGTTGTCCGATCTAGCCCTAGCCCTGGCGGAGGTAGAGAAGAAGGCTTGCCCTTATGCGCAGTAGGTCAGGCAGATGAAACGCTAGGAAGGAGTGGGTGCTAAATAGGCGAGTTAGGTAGAAAAGAGAAGATGCGCTCCAACTACTTTTTTTGAAGACAGAGAAGGCGTTGTGGTCTCATCTATAGGTCCAGTTCATTCAGACAGATCGTACTTTAGAGTCATTATCCGCAATCTACTCATCCTTAGACCTAGCTGACCGATGGATTAGCGCCTCTCCGGCTCCTATCCTCTATGCTACGCCGGATTTGTTGTCTTTATCTTTGGAGGTCTATGCAGGCTGTCTACGCCTTCAGTCTCACCCGGGTATAGGGGGTGTGGGTAGTAGAGTGCCTTTGGGTCTGCCTAGTCCCATGCAAGTCCCAGCTATGCGTTGGCTATTCGACGTACGCAAGTCCGAGGAGCCGTAGATTATAGCGTTTCACTAATGACCGAATGCTGGTAGTTTGGCACCGGTATTTACGCGCACGCAAGTCTAAAGAAAGGGGGGCTAGCCGTAAAAGGTAAAAACTCTCATTGATAGGATAGGATGATTCTTTTTCTGGTCATACGGGGTAGAGCTATTGTGTTAGAACCGAAGAAAGGATCATGATCGTTCCGCCCGATGCAAGGTAAAGGTTGAAGCTGTAGAGCTGTACAAGTGAGCAATTAGAGGTGGTGAGCCGTAGTTAAGGGCACTCTTAAACTACTCTTCAGCAGCTAGGCCGCGCGAAATCCAAGGTGCATTTCCCATACGCAAGTTGGGCATTTTACTTCTGACTGGTGCAACTATCACCTATTCATTACCACTATGAAACTGAAAGCGAAGACTGGAGAATCCTTGTTAGTCCTCAAAAACATAGTCTTGCCTAGGGCTTTAAGTAGTTAGAGGTATTTTCTTCTGGCTTTTCGAATAGGTTCTGTTAGAGTTACATGCCTAAAATATACATTACGGCTACCGAACTTGCATACGGCGAGTTATAGCTAAGAGAAGGCCTTTCTGTAGGAGGTGGAAACAATCCTTTAGATGGCATGTCCATGGATTGTAGCAAACAAATCACAAGTCAGCACTGGAACAACAATGACTTACCTGATATAGTTAAAACTTCTATTACCCTTGACAAAAGGGGTATTGCAAGTATAGGAAATAGACTGTGTTTTGTGCCAAGGGCAAGGTTGTATTTTTATTTTATTTTATTCTTTTACAAGGCAAGCCGGTTATCCGTAACATTGAGTTTCCTTCCAACCCCATGTGGTTTCGAACCCACGACCTCCCCCAAAGTGAAGAGGTACAACCACCACTAGGCCAAAAGCCCAATGGTCAGGGCAAGGTTGTAGTTTACTTTTTGTATTAGATTATTGCATAAATAAAATCACCTTTCACAAAAAAAAAAAATAGTGCAAGCTGATGAGTTCTAATTGCTTTAGCAGTAGTTTTGAATTATTATAGACAAACACTTCGATAATGAATTGTGGAACCATCTATTCACACTTCCCTTACATATTCACCTAACCACATACAACCCTTTAGCATGATTTTGAAGTATATGACAATTTGCTTTGATTTCAATCTTCGTGATGGATTGTTTTGTGAGTTAAATTCTCAGTAAAAGTCTAGTGTTATTGGACTTCCCGATAACATACATAACAGATAATCAAAGTGTACTGTTTTTCTCTGTTCAAAATCTCTACTTTCTAATGAAGCTTGAGTAGCCTACAGTTTCAGCTCGAAGCCGGTAACTCTTTAGCAATAGTGCCGGTCCGAGCCGGTCACCGATCCATTAATTTAGAACAATGCGAACCGTAATCTATTGTGATATACCATACATAATGCGCCACGTATATGATCTAAACAGCTCTCAAAGTCAACAAAAGATGCTACAAGGACAATTATAAAACCCTAGTATTCACTTTTTTAATGCTAAGTATAAAAACACACTAAATTCATACTACATTTACAGGATTGCCACTGGAATGTTCAATTGGCGAAACTGCCATTTTTGAGGACATGCGTGTGGGCGTATGAAAGAGGTGCCCAACTAGGTTGGGGTGTCCTACTGGACTTCTAACAAACCCATAGGTCTTTAGGGTTTATATGGAGAGGTTGAGTTGGTTTGGTAACTTTTTCAATAGAGTTATCTCATTTGTATTACGTAAAGTTTTACAAGTTCTCTATATATATCAATAAGAAATCTCTCTCTTTCAATTGCTCTCCAAATAAAGAACTGTTAATCCTTCTATAGTATTATATTACTCAACACGTTATCAGCACGTAATAAGAGAAAAAAATCACTCTTCAATCAACATTTTTCTGGAAAATTTTGCGATTTAGAGGTATTTTACAAATTTATGAATTTAGATTCAAATTTCTATCTTATCAATGCCTTATGATATCTAAATATGATTTAGTAGCAATTTTTACTATTTTTTTCGGATTAAAAATAGTTTGTTTTGGTGCTATTTACCCTAGAAATGAGACTGTTTTCAAACTAAAATTACTTTTCCTGTGGAGATCAGATAGAGGCGAGATCACTTTGGTTAGAAATTCTATCCCATGATCTTTCCAACAGTATATGGCACGTCTCAGAGAGATATCCCAATCACCAGAAAACTCACATTGAAACTAGGCAGTTTCACGGCCAAAAACAGCGTGATGACGTCAGCAAAAATAAAATATTATTTTTTATTATTTTTCATTTCTTTAATAATTATTTGCGATGACGTCATCATTATTCATTGCTGACGTCAGTAGTGACATCCGTCAAGGACACGTGGCATGCTAACGTGGTAGTGGGATCCATAGTACTGATGTCATCATGCCACGTTTCCTTGATACGTGTCACTGCTGGTACATGGCATGACACGTGGTAGGCACGTGTGGCACGCCTGGTACATGTGGCACGTGCATGGTACATGCTGTGATACGTGGCAGTCATCGTGCCGGCCACCAGAGTTATACGTACGTGGTAGGTGTGACAGACACGTGTGGCACGTGTGGGACACGTGTGACCGGGTCAAACTGGTTCAGGCCGGTCAACCCAGACCGAATCAGACTGGTTCAGGACCGGTCCATACACTGAAACGGCTATAAAAGCCCTTTTCTTGGTTAAATTGAGTCCAATTTTTTTTAAAAAATTCTTATTGAATAGACCTTCCCCGTGGGGGACCCATTTTTATTTTATTTTTATGAAAAATATTTTTTAATTTTTTTTGGTAAGAAGTGCCATTTATAAGAAAGTTGACTCACTTATACAGGATATAAACAAATAGATTAATACTTATTTAAGTATCTTATGATAGCTAATATGATATTAATGGTATGCCCATGGGATAATAATTATAATGATCTGAGGATCACAGATAATACGAAACCAAGACTAATTTAGAATACAACTAGAAGTCATATCTAAATCACAATTAATTATCAAGGACAAATAATTAAAGCTCAATTGGGAATTGAGTTAGTCTTATTTCTAAGGTTCTAAGATTTTAGGACGGTCGCTGATTATAACTCAATAGTCTATAGAATCACTTCTATATTTGAGTTGTGTAAGAAAAAAATTATAGATGTTGAAATGGTAAAGAAGACTCTATCAACTTTCCATGCTAGTAATATTATGCTTCAGAGGCAATATCGACGAGCGAATATGATGATTCATGAAGTCTTGATTCAGGCATTACTCTTCTCTGAACAGAATGATAAACTTCTGATGAAGAATCATATTATGCGGCCATCTAAGAGTATGTCGTTGCCTGCATCAAACAATGTTCAGTTTTGAGGAAACAACTTTGCACATTAGGGACGAAGATATAGAAGGGGCAGGGGAGGATACCAGGGATAAAGGAAGGGTGGAAACCAAAAACCCTTTGGCTCTAGGAGAGGTAAAAGATTTAAGAAATCCAGGATACCAGGCAATGTGAAGAAGGTGAAGAAGGCAGATCAAGGATCTACTTGCTTTAACTGCGGTGGCACGGGAATGCCTGCACCCTGGATGGCTATAGATAACAGAGTTCAGACCCACCACATGCAGTTGTTGATACTAACTTAGCCCCTGTAAAGTTTGCAATATTAGACTTCTTTGACGACACAGATGTCGGCTTGGATCAACAAACAGAGTAATCTCTAGTGATTCCTCAGTAGACATGTGATGTCACATTAGAGAGAGCATTAGTAGTTTCTTTTCTAGTACATACTTGATTTACACTTTTTGTTAGTATTTTTGATATTGTTAGAAACATATTATTTATATTTCAATAAAGTGCTCGTGACATACATGAGATTTTCAATTTGTTTTAAATTGTGATTATTCAAATTTATTGCTTGAAAAATAGTTAAATTCTATATATGATAGTTGATCTACTATATACAACCCGCTTATAGATCTATCTGCACATTGAGCATGACCGATACTCGGATGAGTGGCCACATATATCTAAGAGACATTAATGTTATGCACTCGATCATTTTGATATATGAATATATTTTTTGTCTAACCTTGAGCATCGGGGATGGCACGAATATCATTGGTACGACCAATATGATAGAACGCACTGAGTGCGTCGTGCTATTACTCTCTAACGGTACGATATGGGGTATCTTGCCCGCTTTATATACTAGTAAATCCAACCAAATTTTACTGAGTTTAGGGAGATACATGATAATGTTTATCATGTAATGACTATCGAAGAAAATGACAGACAAGCTTCTATGCAGTCTTAATGTCTAAAGTTTAGAACACACTATTAGAACGGTTTCTAATACACTCCTCAGGGCTCGGATAGTGAGGAAGATTATTGGGATTATATCTCAACTTTTTTAAAAGGAGAAAAGATCGAAAGAGTGTACATGTAACGATTACTTTTATGGAAAGTCTATTATTTTATCATAGTATGACCAAGGTGGGGTGGGATCTCCAATCTTTACTTTAAACATATCCATAGAGACACATGTGGACCTATCCATCCACATTGTGGACCACTTGAATATTTATGGTCATAATAGGCACATTTAGGAGATGGTCTAACGCTTGCATATTATTAAAATCTAGGAATGCAGCGTTAGCACAACTTTTACTTAGATCATTCAATCGCAAGCTCATTTCTTAGATTAACCGATCAAAGTCGACCAATCCGACTTGACGGGGGGGGGGGGGGGGGGTAAGAGTTGGACTCACAGGCTTTTGATGATTATTTTACCGTTAAATGGGATAGATGATTTAGCATCGTAAGTACCCTATACCATACCAAACTTGGGATTAGCGGAGAACCTAATCAAGCGATTTAGGATAATCGTTAGGCCACTATTATCATGATCAAAGCTTCTGGCTAGTGTGCGGGATATATGCATTCTTGCTCCCACAGTATTGAGTATAGGGTCGCCCCATAACAAATCATCAAATTATTTTTTCCCAAAACGACTAGTAACTGAGTCGGATCCCAGTGTTGCCCATCGACGAATATTTGGATGTTTTGTACAAGTGCCAATCACACCGCAATGTATGAAGATGAAACCCTCAACGTCGGCCTAATATTATGTAGGTTATGATTTACATTTATTACTACTGGATACTTGGAACCCATATACGACGTATATACTGCAGGGCAGATAATTATCACTTTAATGAGACGATATTCCTAGTATTGGAGGAAAATATGACAGTCAATGCTGAGGATGTTTCCAAGAGGCCTTGGGAAATACCATCATTGTCTCATCTAGATCCATATACATAAGTTAGGTGACAATAAGATTCAATGGATTACAAACCTCTAATAGGTCATAAATGAATTGCCATACATATTCATAAACACTATTAAAGTATTGTAAGTGTATCTACCTACAAGTAATACACCTACATAGCAGAATGTTATGAGGGAACTACTACCGCAACTGAACGTTCCAGGGGAATTAGTATCGCAAACAAATCTGGGGCTCGCGCTTATTGTGGAGCACCGTTGGAAGAAAGTATTCTGAGCCGGGGAGCTGCGGAATATGGGACAAATATGACTAATGGTGTAGTTGGTTCATCAAAGATGAAACCACCTATCTATGAGGCAATAAAAGCTACGTGACCAGTTACTACATTACGAGACTAGCCTAGGGTGGCACATAGGCATGATAATAATGAGATCTCAATCTATTAAAAGTTTATAATAAGCGCTACGTAGGATCGTTTAGTAGAGATTTGTCGACAAGGTATTCATATTCGTTGATGTGCTCACCATCAAGGATGAGGATTCAAAACCAATTATTATAAATAACTGTGTGCTATTATACATTGGCTAAAGTGGGAATCTTGAATCCAAGCAGAGCTCATCTTGCTAACATAATGCGAAGTGATACAATTGAGCTTGTAAATTATAAATGGGAAAGGTACGAAAACATGATTAAATTGGAAAGATAATTTGATCAAGGCAAGACTAGTTGCCCAGGAATCTTTAAGAGATCTGGCATCGATTCCAGTATGACTTATTATTTGGCTATGGACATTATAACATTTCGATACTGATTAGTCTGTCAAGTTGTCGAGGACGAGCTAGACATGCTTTTAGAAGCTTATACCTTCCGAGGTAGCTCATGTATATATCCGTATCTAGTTCCCTAAACCCTAAATCCTAAAACCCTAAACCCTAAACCCTAAGCCCCAAAACCCTAAACCCAAATCATCGACCGAAGTTGTGACGTGTTCTATCCAAGATAAAGCATCGACTATGTATATAGACAATTCAGCTTGCATCATTCAAGTTAATGGTAATTTATCAATGGCGATAGAACGAAACACATTTCTCTGAAGCCATTCAATCCTTATGAATTACAAAAGGTGAATGAGATTAGTGTTGTAAAGATGTTTTAGAAGACATCTTTGTATACCTATTCACGAAGACTATTACACCACTTACGTTCAAGCAGCTAGTACACGGAGCCTGTTGGCTATTGATATTACTATGAGAGTCGTCTACTTTGCCTTCGAAACCCTAACCCTAGCCGGCTTCACTCGCTAGGTTTGTTAAACTTTTTCAACCCTCCTTGGAATTAATCTTCAATTTATACCTCAAATTTACTGTTCATCGCGTATTTATTGTTCATCTCATCTCTTCTCTCATCTAGTTTTGAATTTTAACCTTTTTTGTCATCTCTTGGAGAATGGATACATGTAACCCTTCTTCTCACCTAATCCTCCACCTCTTCTCTCCCGAATACCTCTACCTCTTCTCTCCCTAATCCTAGCAATAACATCAACATCCCCACTTACCCTTTTCTTCAGATGATGTTGTTATTCCACCTCAATTTTTGGGTTCCCAATCTTTGTAACTTGAGTTGGTGACGCTCAAACCTACCTTCGCAAGCATAGCTAATGTGAAAACTACCAACCGGTACTTGAGGAGTTTAAGCCGGACACAAGAATGTCATTTAAGATGGTATGCTGGTGATTTCCTTCTTACCTTCAGATCTGAACAAAGCTGCTGCAGCCTTCAGTACAACACTTGTTATGAGTTTCCCTTCTGGCAAGTTAAAACTCGATGTGATTGAAAACAACATCAATTCCCACTGGGGTCTCATGGCTGAACCGAAAGTGGCAGTGCTGGATTTTAAGCATATTATGGTGATGGTATTGTCGGAAAAAGACGTTACAAGGGATCTCTCTCGAGAGTCTCGGCAAGTCAAAGGTTATTTCTACAAGCTCGCTCGTTGGACAGTCGATTTTGACCCCAAAAAGGACTCTCCTTTTTCTCCTGTTTGGATACAATTTCCTGGTTTGATGCTACATCTCCAAACAATGGGATAGTCAAGGAATTAACGGCCTCGTTGGAAAGTATTTGATCACGGACCCAACAACACTCAGCCTGAGTAGACCTAGCATGGTTCGGGCATGTGTGGAGGTGAATCTCATGAAGGAACTTCCGACTAAAGTAGAAATTTCCTTCAACAAATCGTTCATTATCGAGCAAACTGTTTTGTACGAGAGACTTCTGAGTTTCTGTACACATTCTGTTTTTCAAGGGCACAACACAAAAAGTTGCACCAAACTTCATCCTATGGATAAAAGGGAGGAGATTAATCACGGGAAAATATCAACAATGGGGAAAGCAGGCCATTCACACAACACTGTCTCCCAACCTCGGACAACTAAAAATCTGGAACTAGATATGGGGCACACAACAACAGCAACTGAGTCGCGTACAGTAGGGCAGAAAACGGCGACATTAGGGCAGCAAATATCGACAACATTGGGGCTAAAGGCAGCACTAATGGAAGCAAATGAATCAAGATTATGAGGCAGAAAATAGCGTTAACAGTGGGGCAAAATACATCGATTACAATGGGGCAGCAGGCAGCACGAACAGCAGCAGCAGCGCTTCCTACCGTGGGGCAGAAGGCAACGCAAACTGAACTCCAAAAAGTGGGGCAAAAGGTAGCGAGTGAAATAGTTAACACTAGCGCAGCATTGGCAAACAACATAAGCACTAAAGTAATAGAGCACACCGACACCCGACAGATTTCTGAGGTGGTGCTAACGGAATTAGGGAGTGGATGTCACTCGGACATTGAGTATTATGGACAGGGCGATGAGCCAAACTGGACTCCGGGCAAAAAGGGCAGATCAAAACCATAGAGAATCCCTCTCAGCATGGTCACAAGGAACAAGGGTGCTCTCGTCCCCAATCTCAAGTAACTTTAATGGTGTTCGGTCCATTACTAGTTGAAATTGTAGAGGTATTGGCAATGCCAAAAAATAAGGGATCTTAAAAAGATCATCAAACAATACCATATTTCAATTGTGGTTTTGCTTGAACCTTTTCTAGATGCATCACTAGGGATAACATAGGTAACAAAATAAACTGTGCATCATTTATGTCTAACCAGCATATGGGGGGAAATTTTGGGTGTTGTGGAAACACGACTTTGAAGTTGAATGTGTTACACTTCTAACCAAATGTTACATTGCAAAATGAGTTATAATAATCAATGGAGTTCTTATGTTTCTATCGTCTATGCCAAATGCGACATCATTGAACGAAGAACACTTTGGAGGACATCAAAATTTTTTTAATGACATTGATTTCTCCATGGTGTACTATAGGGGATTTCAATACTCTGAGACACCACTCGGAAAGGCTTGGGGGCAGACACTCTTCTTATAGATCTTTGGTGGAATTTGAATAGATGATTCAGTCAGCAGGCCTAATGAAACCTTCTTTACTGGATCAAGATACACATGGTGTAATAATCATCAAACCAATTCTAGACAGTGGGCAAGATTGGATAGAACGTTGGTGAACTCAAGCTTTATGACATCATTTCCCAGTCACAAAATCTCACATTTAGAAAGAGTATGTTCTGATCACTCTCCTCTACTACTATCGTTCACCAATAATCTTTATCAAGGGCCCAAACCTTTTCGCTTCTCGAAGATGTGGGCATCTCATGCTAGCTTTTCATCCTTGGTACGAGATAACTGGCCTAGTGGGGTATTCAGAAATTGTTTATCTTCTTTTGCATATACGCTTAAGAAAGTTAAGGTTGCAATCAAGGATTGGAATACAAATGTCTTCGGAAATGTTACTCAGAATATCCACGCTCTCCAAGATAGAATTGTGCATCTGGATCACATACTGCAGAGTGGTTGGGATGAACAGATAGGCACCGAGCTGAGCATAGTACAAAGAGAAATGCGTCTATGTTACACAATGAAGAGGTATTTTGGAGAGAACAGTCAAGAATTAAGTGGGTTGTGGCAGGTGATGTCAACACAAAATTCTTCCATACTGTTATACAAGTTAACCGAAAGAGAAATTGTGTAACTGACTTTACTCTCCCTGATGGACTGAGGCTACTGAGGTGGATGCCATTCATGATGCCGTGGTAGGTTACTTCAGGGATGTGCTGCAAGCCACAAACACTACTGTAGATGCAAAATTACTTGAGTACATTCCTAATGTGATCACTGCAGGCGAAGATGCCAGTCTCACATGCACCGCAACATTGGAAGAATTACAAGCCAGTGTGTTCAAGATCCTCAGTGGCAGCGCTCCGGGCAGTGATGGTTTTACATCAGTTTTTTTTACTTCATGTTGGGACATTATCAATGATGATTTACATAGCACTGCCAAAGAATTCTTCAATGGTGCCCCACTCTTAAGGTGCTATACTTCTTCGTTTCTCACACTTAAACCTAAAGTGGACACCCTGACATTGTTGGGTGACTACAGACCTATCAGTTTGTGCTCTGTCGTATACAAAATTTTTTCCTCCATAATCGCGAACAGGTTAAGCAAACTCCTCTGCAAACTAATATCAGGAAACCAGGGAGCTTACATTCAGGGGAAGGACATCAGTGAAACAATAAATTTAGCTTAGGAATGGTTGGGGATTGCATAGAAAGGTTAAAGGTACAAATGTCATGATCAAGATTGACATGGCAAAGGCTTATGATAGACTAGATTGGGGTTCTTACGACAGGACTTGTAAAAATTTGGTTTCACAGGCAGATGTGTATCACTCATAGCGCAATGTGTTAAAACTCCATGAATCTCGGTTGTCCTACAGGGAGTCTTCAAGGACTATTTCAAATCTTCTCGAGGCTTACGACAAGAAGATCCTCTATCTCCATGCTCTTCATACTTGCAGAGGAAGTCTTATCCAGAGGGTTATCCAAATGTTTTGTGGAGGGAAAAATTGGGCTATTCCAGTCCGCCAGGGGTTGTTTACCCATCACACATCTCTTATATGCTGATGATTTCCTGGATTTCTTAACGGAAGTTGCCGTTCTATTCCGAGTTAATGCACTTCCTCGAAAGTATGAAAACTCCTCCGACCAATTATCAACAAAGCTAAAAGTGACTTATATGTACACCATAATGTCTGTAGCATGAAAACAGGTTATTCATAGGCATGTTGGGTTTCAACATATAACAGTTCCAATGATCTACTTGGGAGCTCCCTAAGCTATGGTCAGGTACTGGATCCACTTCGAACACTGCTCACAAAAATCCACGACAAATAGAAGGGTGGCACGGAAGCTCCTATCACAGGGATGGAAATTGGTGATGATTGCTCATGTCCTAAACTCGATGCTATACATCTCCTATCATGCATTTCAGTTCCTAATGGAGTGATACGTAAGATTGAGTTGATGTTCGCAAACATCCTTTGGGGCAGTTTTCAGAAAAAAACAAGAGGCATTGGGTTGCTTGGGATGCTCTATGTCGTC
>JACGCM010001978.1:0-81370 GCA_014058105.1 Kingdonia uniflora | reverse complement strand
AAAGAGTTTGTGAAACACTGGGTTTCCTTGAGCAACAGAGCTTAAAGGTTTGGAAACAACGATGAGTAACAGAGGCGAGAGAGTCGTGTAGGTGTCGAAGAATAATATCTGAGTTGAATGGTGGTTTAGAATGGTGAGAAGATAGAGGAGAGAAAGGTGTTTGAAGAAATGCCGAAGAGAGTAAACAATTTGAGATGAAGTTAGCCTTATGGTTTGGGTTCTTAGTAGTAGTAGTAGTAACCTCAGTGAACATGAAGAAGGAAGAGGTGCCATTTTGATGAGGAGAGAAAATGTGCTCTACTCACTCTCCCTCTCTCATGCAAGAGTGTGAAGATATGTTTTAATTGGAGACACGTGACTAATTTGCTAACTTTTCAAAAGTGACATGTCATTCCCCATATTTATTGAGTCGTATTTGCTTACCGACGGAATATAGATTAAATTTTTCATTGTGGCGGTTGCATTGACCATCCGATGGTTTACAAGTGTAAGGTGGTGTTTGTTTTGCTTCTTCTTTTTAAGTGTTGCAAAAAAAAAAATAGTAATTGAAGCAAACTAAAAAAAAATTCAGCAATTGGGAATTTAAAACAAACACTACCTAAAAGTCTAAATTCGGAATTCGGAATTCGAACTTAGTTTCTTACACCAAAAATGAGCAAAATACGACAGTAAACAAATAATCACAAATGAAAACAGGATCTAGCGTAAAAACATTTGAATAGGTAAAAACCGCGACCTCTATTCAAGATTTAGAAATAATAATATTATTGATTAAGTAACTACTTGTTGCTAAGATTTTCTAGATAAAATTTGTTCTTCAACATAGTTTTGATGAGTCTTCATAATGGCTGTATAACGGTCTAATTCCTTTTTTTTTTGTAACGGCTTATTTAATGGCGTCGTGAGATTATGGAGTCGAACTGTTTGTACGGAGGGCGATATCAAAGCTTCTAGGAGGTGGTCGAGTGTGGGAATAAGTCCTTACAACTAGTATGATTATTGTCGTATTATACGGCATATCTGAACTCAAAAACCATCTTTGAGAAGTTTTTAACTAATCAAAACCTAGCACGAAAGATCTCTCCCTCATCATCAGTGGTTCTCTCATCTTTCAAGTCTTCGTGAATCTCTCAAGTAAGTACTCTCACTCATCATCAATGGTTTTGTTTTTTATTTAATTTACAGTCGAATCATGCATCTTTCCTTTCATAATACATATATTATGAATTTGTTATGCATGTTAATTATAGGATGCCTCGACCACCTAGGCGGAAACTGTTGGCATCCTCTGATGGCATTACTGACCCTGACCGCGCGCTTCTTGAACTAGTTTGTAGCAAGAAAGAGTTGGGAGAATCGCAACTGCATGACCATGTGGTTACTAAGTCTGTTAAAACCCTTTTAGCTAAAAAGTTATTAAGGAGGTCATTAACATTCACAACAAAAGAGGGAAATGCTATATGGCAGTGGAGTTTCAACCTTCAGTGGAACTCACTGGGGGTGTTTTTTATACTGATGGGAAGCTTGACGCGGGGTTGATCACTATTATGAGGAAACTGTGTTTGAAGTTTATCTCCATGAAAGGTTGTTACCCTGGGCCTTGAGGACATTGTGGAATACGTGAATGAATGTAGGGTTGATGGAACTAGGTTCTTAACTTTGAGATTACGTTGAAGCGGGTGCAAGACATTGTAGGAACTTTGATTCTGGATAAAGATGTTGAGGAGTTGAAGAGTTGCGGGACTGGGTATTTTGCAGATATTCCGAAGGGAAAACATGTTACCAGTGCTTAGATAGTGCAGGGGTCGAGAAAGTAGGTGCATTGGGTTCGATTCCATGTGGTGTTTGTTCGAAGATAAGTGATTGCACTCCTGATGGGGTCATCTCTCCGAAGAGATGCGTCTACTATGCTAAATTGTTAGATTTTTAGTTACAGACTTTCTAATTTGTAGAAATGGTTTCGTCTTATTTTTTATTTTCATTTCTTCGTTATAGGGATTAATGATATTTATATGATGATCCGATATTGCTTTCTAGTTTATAGATTGGCTTAATGGCTCCAAAGAACATATATATCCACAAAATATAGACGTGCAGAAAAATATGTAAAAATAGGAGATATTTGAACAGACATAACAAGTATATGCGTATATCGTACCTCTGACAATGTGGATCTTCCAGGAAGTGAACGGCATGCATTGGGACATAGTTTATCTGTGGACATCAGAGTTAGCTTTACAAAGTATGCTTAATATGTAGAGCATGTATTAATACAATCAGTGAGATATATGTATACTCCAAGGTTTTATCAGTTTTACTTCAACACCTAGGAGAAGGGAAGAGGGATACTATCTGCCCCTGCGCTCTTCTGCTGTAAGAATATTAAAGAAATCCGGTGTGCTTCCAACTTTTCCTGGAATTATAGCTTTTGGCCTTATTTTGACTTTCTTCGAAAGGTAATGGATATGCTAACTAATAAAAGTTATGCTCGTAAAGATATTATCTCCCTTTGGAGTAAGACCAGTGCCATCATGTTTGCCATTTGGAACAGCAGGAAGCCAGGAACGATCTCATTTTCAATTGTAAAAAACCATGCCTGAGGAAATTGCCAAAATTTTACCTATTACTCCTTGTTTCCACCCTAAACGCCATATTGCAACTTTCCTTGGCAATTGATAAGGCTTATGCATCATCAACGTGGATGTCGCATGTCTCCCAATAATTTGTATTGTAGCTATGAGTGTATTATTTGTTCTAATTCTATTATTTTATGAGCAGAATGACTCCTTCCATGTAGCCGATGCGGAGGAGGCAGAAGTTGTAGATGTGGTTAGACTTTAGAGGGATGAGAGTCGCGATTGACAAAGTCTGGAGATTTATTTTCTTATCTGACCGTCAACGCCTAGTCAAAGCTTTTGAGGAAAAATCATGGATTTGTCCTGGGGAGGTGCTTACACCTTACGCCCGCTCTCTCTAATTCGCCAATGGAAGCTAAAGTATTGGTTGACTATGTTGTTTCTTGTTTGGCCGTTGTGGCTTGATGTATTATTTTTTTCGCTCAAAAAAATTGGACGGTGTTGTAAGCCTATCAATATTGGGGTTCTTATTGCAGATAGTGATTGTTATGATTGTGGAGTAATCTTTAAACTATACCATGACTATAGTGTTGTTCTCCTATCTTCCTCTATCAGAAATTCTCTATGACATACGAGAGAGGGATAAAGGAAGTGGAGAGTAAAAGGGAATGAGGAATATGTGCATCATGTTTGGTTTGTTAGATAAAAAGGAACACGTATAAACTGCAATTTGTGGCATTTTCTGATTTTTTTTTTCTTGCAAAAGGAATAGACTCCATCCAATTCCGTTGTTTAACTATGCTTGACAAACGACCGAAAGGAGTGTTTTAATCAAGTCAGACTCAGAGGTCGTTTTAATCAAGTCAAACTCAGAGGGGGAAAGTAAAATATAAAGATGTCACACTTTTTTTTCGTTCTCTTACTTTTCAGGGCATTTTGTTTTTTTTTACCAAGTGAGACTCCTAGGTCTAAGTCTGAGTTTGTTCAGTGATTTGGACTAACTCATCGCACTTAAGAAGTGTTCTTACTTTGCATAGATTTTTTTTCCACTTAAAACTGCCCTCTCCACTTATATCCAAATATGTCATTTGAGTCTGAGTCTTCTTTTCTCTCCCCTCGGTGCATCCACAACAGTCAAGAGGGTGGATTGGGTGAATTTGAAGGTGAATCCAATCCACCCCCACAGCAGTTTGAAATCCACCCCAAGGTGAATTCACCCCAGCGCAGTTCTGAACCACGCGCTTGAAATGGACGTCCTAGATGCATCCACGTGTTTCAATATGAGCCATCAAAATCCCAGCGCACTTCTAAACCGCGCGGCAAGCTTGGTTTATATATATACGCGCAGTTCTGAAGTGTGCTTAATGGGAGCCGTTGGATAGGAGCCACGTGTTATAATCTTAAAGGTTATGTGTTGCCACTCACTTCAGAATCGCGCGCTATGGCTACGTGCACTTCAGAACCGCGCGGCGTGAATTCACCCTCAATCTACCCTCAGGGTGGATTTTTCACCCAAATCCACCATTTGATGGATTTTTCTCCTGCCACGTCACCGATTCACCTAGCTGCTGGGAGACGATTTTGGTAGAAAAGAGGGTGGATTTGATAATCCACCCGCCATGTCAGGGTGTACATAGCTGTTGTGGGTGCTCTCAGACTCAGACTCAAATTAACTCTGAGGCAAAAAAACAAACTCCCCTTCATCTACATCATTGCTCTTTCTTTCTTCTCTCCAATCTATCTTATATCTTAGGTCGTTTCTTGTGTAATGGTATACTGAAGACTGCTGAATAATTCGGCAGCTTTTACTCAAGAAATGCCAAGTCAATTGGCATGTTTCAACTTCTTCTCAATATTCAAAACCTAAACGTAACTCCCTCCACTCTTCCCTCTAGGGTTTGAGAATTACAACCAAAACGAAGATAAAAAAAGGGAATTTGAGCTCTCAAATTTCAAATTAAAAGGTACAAATCTCTATCCCCACTCGTATTTTAGTTTGATTTAACAATATTTTAGTTCATGTAGTTTTTTGATCAAATGTCCCTGAAACAAGTTTTAATTCTAAATATCAAACTTGGTGTTTAGTTCTTGAATCCCCAGATTTGTGTATCATCTTAAGTATTGATTTTTATGCATATTATAGGATGCCCCGCGCACCTGCGAAGCGGGTGGACTCAAAAACATCCTCTGATGGCCTTACTGACCCTGACCGTGCGCTTCTTGAGTTAGTTCGTAGCAAGAAAGATATGGGAATCATGCGGTTCGACATGAGACGAGAATCGCAACTGCAAGACCATGTGATTACTAAGTCTGTTAAAACCCTTTAGCTAAAAAAGTGATTAAGGAGGTCATTAACATTCACAACAAAAGAGGGAAATGCTATATGGCAGTGGAGTTTCAACCTTCAGTAGAACTCACTGGGGGTGCTTTTTATAATGATGGGAAGCTTGACGCGGAGTTGATTAATCATTTGAAGAAACTGTGCTTGAAGATTATCACCAAGATGAAGGTTGCTACCCTTGAGAACATTGTGGGATCCGTTAATAAATATGGGCTTGTTAAATTTGAGATTACATTGAAGCAGATACAAGAAATTGTGGGAACTTTGATTCTGGATAAAGATGTTGAGGAGTTGAAGAGTAGCGAGACTGGGGATTTTGCAGATATTCCGAGGGGAAAACATGTTACAAATGCTTAAATAGTGCAGGGGTCGAGAAAGTTGGTGCATTGGGTTCGATTCCATGTGGTGTTTGTCCGAGAATAAGTGATTGCACTCCTGATGGGGTCATCTCTCCAAAGACATGCGTCTACTACACCAAATGGTTAGATTTTAATTTCTGACTTCCTAGTTTATACAAGTGACTCTTTTTATTTTTGGATTTCATTACTGCATTTTAGGCATTTGGGATATTTATATGATGATCGATATATTTTTATTGGAACCAAAGAATCCTTTTTATGTATTATTCTAGAAGCCAACATTTAACTTCAGAATGAATTGATCACAGTGAAAAGATATACACTATTTCAGGAATATTGCCCTCATAGTGTGCTTAAATTAATATTAATACCTTGAAATTTATAGAAGAAGAAAAGTTAATGGGTGGATTTAAACTGCTTAATTTCATTCTACATTATTCAAAACCGCATCATTGAACAGGAGAAAATAAAATAAACTACAAGTATATAGAATATGACATCTGTGGACCTTACAAAAAACATAGTTTAAAAAAGGACCATTTCAAAAGAAAAAAAACTTCATCTTGAATTCTTAATAATATAGAAGCCGACACTGAAAGCGCCCCATTACCATGGAGATTAAACCTATCACTTGACATTTTAAGAAGCATTTCATACTCTGTTTCAAAGAGAGCAAAAAGAGAGAAATGGGGATTTTGCTGATATAAATCTGTAATCAGGATGTCAGTTTTGATATTCCGAGAAAATATTAAAAAGAAGACAGAGAACCCCCACAATTTTCTTAAAAGAAAAAAGAAAAACCACAAGATAGTTATACAACATAAATTAGGTTGGCCTTTGAGACCTCAACTTACGAGAAATATGTAAAAATAGCAGAAATTTGAACAGACATAACAAATTTATGTATACATCAATGCGGAGCTTCCATGGAGTGGATATGCATGGTTAACCTGCAAGGGTTTGGTTAGGCTACTAGGCAGCCTTAGAAACTCTGCAACCCCTCCTATTTAATTGCAGGACAGTAGGACACTATCCAGGAAAGAAGATTTAACAAAGTGACCCTAAGGCTGCAACTGAAGGTTGTGGGGTGAAAAATCTATGCAAGAAGGATAACTTGCCGATGGGGCAACCTTTTCAATAATATAAGGGGAACAATAATCATATTCTTTATCGTGTTGGGCACTGTTATGTGCAATGTTTCTTTCTTCTGTTTTTTATTGTGGGCAAAATTTGGAGTTTTATTACATAATCGTAGGACTTTATACATAAGGAGGACTAAAGCCTTGCGCCGGAGAACTACATCATTGTCTAATGAAAGCTATTCCTAGCTTCTCCGTGGAGTATATAGCTCTGAAATCTGTAGGAGGTAAACCAAAGTCCAGAATGTGGAGGATTCCTGAGCACTGCCAAGTTTGGAGATGTTAGGTGCAGACGTGCAGTGTTAACGTATTGTATTTGATGAGGGACTTGAAGGATATGTGACATTCCTACAGATATGATAGATAGATAGATAGATAATTCTTCATAAAAAATATATGATAGATAGTCAAGAGTTCTCCATAACTGCAAAGTTTAATTACCTTGTCCGATTCTGAAGCTATGCTTCATCGATATATCTGATAAGAAAGTTTGATTACCATTTACTTTTAAAGCAGAGATAAGGTGGGCAATATCAGTAGGAGAAAAGGGTCCACTGAGCACAGTAGATGAGGAGAAACAAGATGAATGAGTAGACTACTATTCACTACGAAAAAGAGTGATCTATGATGACTGGAGTTATGGCAGTTTACGAATTTCTCGAATACTTTAGGGCCAATAATACCAAAATACAAGTCTATTTTAGGGGAGTAGGGTAAGAGTTGGCCGTCTCTTACTCTCTATTAAAAATTTAAATTCTAAGTTCAAATTAGAGATGTCAATGGACGGATCAGGTGAGGGTCGATCTTGACCAAAATAAAGTGATCCTGGCCCGACCCGTGATCCTAAAGGATCATTAATTTCATGATTCTGACCCGATTCTTTAAGGATTTAGGTGATCCTTATCCGACCCGATCCAATTCGTTATGCTTAAATCTTTCGCAAATTAAGTTCTAGCATTTAACAACGAAGCATATGTTTATAAACCATGAACAATAGACATTTATCGACAATACATACTTACAAACTAAAAAATGATGCATTATATATACTAAAATAAGTCAAAATTAGAGACTTATTATACGTAACCAATAAGTATATACCATTGCTAACGGATCGAGTTTTTAAAGAATCGGGTCATGGTGCATCCTAACCCGATCTGTTATGTAAATGACCCGATCGTTAACGGATCGGGTCGTAGAGGATCAATAATTTTTCGATCCTGATCCTTTGTTAACGGATGGAACCGAATCGGATACAGGTCAAATCCAATCATTGACAGCCTAGTTGAAATCCCAAAGTTCCAACCCATCATTTTCATGAAAAATGTCCTGTCCAATCCTCAATTTTGGATCGTAAAATAGTTTTTTTTTTGTGTGCGAAAAACCCTTGTAAACAAACATCACAACTTCCAAATACCTACTGACGAATATACTATTTAGTGTCTTCATGTTTCCCTCCATTCCAAATAACATCACTGTCTTTCATATTATAATTTTAGCTCTCACCACCTTACCAAAGTCTCTCCAATCTAAAGTCAATCACCACCCTCTCCTTAAACATCTCTCTTTTTCTCTCTCTAGCACAACCATGACAATAGAGCAACTTGATCCGAACTCTAGCGGGGGAGCCGATCACATCTCTGATTGGTTACATGATTCAGTGTCGTTCCTCTCGTCGTTTATGGACGACCCTTACGATGTTGATGAAATAAATGGATACCAATGGTGGGATCAAAGTAATGATCAAGAACAAAATCTCATTAGTCCTATTTCTCTCCCCAATGTTATATCCCCAGCGGCTACTACTGCTACTACTACTACTTCTAGTGGCACCACAATTGCTTCATCCTCACCGTCTAATCCATCGAAGAAAAGAAAGTCGCTAGAGACTGATGATAATGATGCAGTTGTGGTGGAAGAGGAAGTGAGGACGAAGATTAAGAGATCGGTTAGTACAAAGAAAAGTTCAGGGAAAATGGGGAGTAATTGTAATAATGGTAACAATAAAGAAGGGAGATGGGCGGAGCAGTTGCTCAATCCGTGTGCTTCCGCTATGACCACCGGTAATCTAACGCGGATACAACATCTTTTATATGTTCTTCATGAGCTGGCTTCTCCTTCTGGCGATGCTAACCACCGCCTTGCAGCTCATGGCCTTCGCGCACTCACTCAGCACCTCTCCTCCTCTCCAACGTCAACTTTATCTCCTCCGCCCATCAATTATGCTTCGACGGAGCCGCGATTGTTCCAGCAGGCGCTTCTCAAATTTAACGAAGTTAGTCCATGGTTTGCGTTTACAAATACAATCGCCAATGCTTCTATAATTCAAGTTTTGGCAAAAGAACCAAATTATTCTAAAAATGTTCACATTCTTGATATCGGAGTCTCTCACGGTCTCCAGTGGCCTACTCTATTTGAAGCTTTGAGTCGCCGAGCCGGTGGACCTCCACCACTTCTCCGCCTCACAATAATAGCTGAAACCGCCCAAAATTCTTCTGCCCCATTTTCCACGGGACCGTCCGGTGACGACTACCCCTCCATTCTCCTCCGATTCGCCAAATCATACAACCTCAACTTCCAAATCAACCTCATCAAGAACCAATCTTTACAAACTCTAACCCCACAAATCATTAACGCCTCCAAAGACGATAATGAGACCTTGATTATTTGTGCGCAATTCCGTCTCCACCACTTAAACCACACAACCCCAGACGACCATCGAACCAACTTCATAAAAACACTCAAAGATTTACACCCAAAGGCTTTGATTCTTTGCGATAATGACATGGAGTGTAGTTGCATCCAATGCAGTGATTTCGCGACTGGGTTTGCGAGAAAAGTGGACTACTTGTGGAAATTTTTGGACTCTACAAGTGCAGCTTTCAAGGGACGAGAATGCGAGTTTAGACGCATTGTGGAAGGGGAGGCGGCGATGGCATTGGTAAATAGGGGAGAGCTGAATGAAGCGAAGGACAAGTGGTGCGAGAGGATTGGAGGAGTTGGATTCTCTGGGGAGGGGTTTGGAGAGGACGCCATCGATGGAGGCCGGGCTTTGTTGAGGAAATACGATTCGAATTGGGAAATGAGAGTCGACGAGAAAGACGGGTTTGCTCGGCTATGGTGGAAAGGTCAGCCTGTTTCATTCTGCTCTTTGTGGACCTTGGAGAAGAAGGCTGTCAGTGACAGTTAATATGGTTACCGTTTTTTGTGTAATTTTAGCAGGTTTTACTTTGTGTTTTGTTGTTTGGGTTTCTCTGTAAATACTATTTTGTAGCTCTGGCCTTCTCTCTGTTGCTTCTTTTGGTAAATTAAGGTTAAAAAACAGAGATAACTTAACCCTAACATTGACACTAACTCTCGCTGCAAGTACGATACAATGCAAATTCGATGCATTTGCAATGATATGCATTGGAATAAAAATTGGGGGAATTTTTTCAATAAAAGGCATGAATGCAATGCACTGCAAGTGCGATTAATTGCATATTGATGTTTATGTTTAGTTAGGTACTTAGTGCATTGTTATGCAAATGATAACTACCATTTTTTTTATCCCAAGGTCATTGTTTTTATCCTATTTTCTCTCCCAAGCGGAAAGCCTAAATACAAACTATGTTGTAAAGATTTTTCATTCAACCAAATGCAAGTAAAAAAATAAGTTTTTGCATGGAAATGCAAGTTGTTTGCTTTGCAAAAGTGAACCAAACACATACAAATATTTTACAGGCACCACATTTGTGTAATTGCAAATCGAACTAAACACATGGAAGCGGTTAGAAATGCAAATTGCTTGTATTTGCATCATGTTTGAAACGAACCAAACTGAACCTAAATGGCATATATGTACCAGGTGAGGAGGGAGGGGCAGCTGCTAAAAGCAGGGCACCGCGCATAAAATAGAAGAAAGTGTGGCAACATTCAATGAATACATGCATCATAAGAGCATCTTCTGCAAAGGGGCAAAGGCATCCCAAAACCACTAGTTTGGTGGTTTTGCCTTTTGGTAAGTGGTATTGGGAAGCTCAGCAGAGAGGCATATTGGTGGTTTTGCATTACGGGGTGTTGCTGCGATATTTGTTTTGCCGGCTAATCAAAGGTCAAGAAAACCCAATCCAACAACTCCCCAACTCTCTTTCTCTCTCTCTCTCTCGACTCTGTAAATTTAGAACAAAAGCTTTAGGCCTTGTGGGGTTTATCGTTTACCCAAAACCAAGTACACATTCTTTCCTCCTCTCCTAAAGCAAATAAGTCCTTCTCAATCACATAAAATATTGAAAAGTTACTTCTCAAAGAAGAACAAATGCAACCTAGACTTTGTGATGTGATAAAGACTTCCCTTTGATTGGAGGGTTTTGGTTTCAATAGGAGAAGATTGACTTAGAAATTGACATTGCTCACAAAGTATGCAAAGACTTGGAAATTATGAAATCTTCTTATCACAAAACGTAGTACACAAGTATACAAAGACTTACGACTTTGGCTTGTTGCAAAGAATGGCTTTCAGTGGCCTCTCCTATTGGTTCTCTCTTTTCCCGTTCTTCTCTTATCTTTATGTAGAAACCCATTGTTCCCATTAGGCAATTTAAGAGCAACGGCAAACCAAATGCCATAGCTGTTATTTTATACTAGGAGCAACCAAATGCTCTCCTGCTAGTGATGCTCTAAAAGGAAAATAGAGCAAGATGTGACCTCAAACACACCTTTATATACAAACATACCAAACATTGTTTAGGTTACATATATATATTTATATATCAAGGGGGAAAGGGCTCGGTTTAATAGAGCTAATCATCCTCCGCTATCTTACTAATCAAAACGCTATTTGAACTATTAGTTGCTCCATCAGCATCGGCAGACTGTAAGTCTGCTAAAGAGAAGGATCTCCAAGAAGTGAAAGTTCGTTTGGGTGGAGAAGCTTTAGGTTGTGGATGTAAAGGCGGACGCATCCGAGGTGGAGACAAAGATACAGGAACTGAGTTTTCACCTGTATATTTGTTCTCGGAGTCGGAGCTGCTCATGGCTGCAAGATTTACGGTGCTTCTACTAAAATTTGTGGATCTTTTCCCAACATTAGGTCTCAGAGGGAGGTTTCGGTTCTTCTCTAACAAAGTAAAGGCGAGCAGGTTCTTCGTTTCCTTGTGTAAGCATTCTCTGGTTTGACAATGTCTTTCAAGGAGGATGAAGAGGATGCATCTGCTAGGCTGGTAAAGGACTTTGATTTGCCAGAGTAGAATCTAGAAATTCCTTTCCTACAATTTACCAAAGTCAAATCATTAGCCATATACAATGAACCAACAATATAATATTATCAATAAAATTGGTCTCCTCTATCATTTCATACCAAACACAATTTAAATTCACAAAATGAAGCCTTGTCTATCATGTTATAATTTAAGGCGTAAATCGCACAATGAAGACTTGTATACCATGTTAGAAAAAGGTTGTAAATTGACGTATAAGAGAACATGACATTGAAAACAAACATTAAAATACGTAGATTGGAAAGCCATAGAAAGAACGTCCAACACAAATGCTTGCTTGAAACAAAGAAAGGCAAGTAATACGATGAAGTAGACTACACTATATATGATAATATTTGAAGACTGATTGATTACTCACTTGCAACTCTGTAACAAAATAAAACTGATTTGGAATTCCACTTTCTGATTGTGACTCTGTCAAAAAGAGCTTATATAAGAACTCGCCATAGTTCAATTATATCGGATATCCCCTAAGGGACAGACAGAAGACCTCACAATCTATTAAGGTCTACTACCATTAACTAAGCAAATGAATCAAACTCTAAAATAAGATCAACCAAACAAAATGCAATTGTAACCTCGGGAGCAACTTGATAATTATTTCGAAGGTCATGAATCACTGACTCACTGTTAAGGACACATGCTTACTCAAAAACTGAGGCTTTTAAAATCTACCAAGCTTTAATCTTCTCCTTTAAGAGTATTTAATCGCTAAACTCTTAAAAGATTACCATCAACACCACACATCACACACACACACAAAAAACTATCTATGGGGTTTACGCAAATCAAACAGATACAAAAAGAAGACATTTTTCGATCACCCCAGACTATATTTTTCGATCTCTATACTGAAGGATCACCATTTCCATTAAAAAAAACCCATTTTGAATCAACCAAACAGGTCATAAGAAACTAACTTCTGTAAAAGATACTCACTTGATTGGCAAAACCTCCTCCAAAGCATCCATAGTATCCAACGGTCCTTTATACGAACTCTGAACTTCGTTCTCATCATCATCACCACCACCACCGTCGGATACACCCGATACATCGCTATTCTTCCCAATTGAAGACGAGCTACAAGAATCTGACTCCTCCTCTACTGGGGTTTTGCTCTTCTTCATCATCGGTACCATTTGATCTCCGGCCATGTTCACAGTCACTGATTCCGACGAATTGAACATGGTTATACAAGATAACCCACCACGAGTAAACCCCAATCTTTGGATTCTGTTACTATTGTTTTCTAATGCAATCGGCATCGTCTATTATCACAAATCAAAAGGGGTAAAATTAGAGAAATTGGAGAGTGGGTTTTGTTAGATGAGTGTCGAATTGAAATGGGTATGAATCGAATTGGGGAACCGATTTGTCCGCCATTATTTACAACTAATAATAATCTAGAGAGAGAGAGAGAGAGAGAGAGAAGAAGAAGAAGACACGAAAGGAAACAGTGGGGAGGGAGTATGGAGAAGACCTTATCCTCATCCACTTTGTTTGTGCTAAAATAACGATTATTTTTTTTCAGTGGTATTAGTATCCGATACTTCTTGGTATATCATAGGTAGTCTAGGGACCTCGGACAGGGAAACGTCTGATCTGAGTGAAGAAGAGATCAGAGAAGAAAAAGATGATGAAGAATAATAGACGGATAGACATTTTTTGTGACATTTTATCATGTGTCTATTGTTTGATTATAAGTAGTCTAAGGACCTCGGACAGGGAAACTTCTAATCTGAGTGAATAAGAGATCAGAGAAGGAAAAAATAATGAAGAGTAACAGACGGATAGACATTTTTTGTGACATTTTATTATGTGTCTGTCGTTTGATTACTTCATTGGCATAGTTTGGACTATGGCATACATTAGTTTAGAGTTTTTAGACAGTAGAATAATGCTGAATTACTATTAATAAGCTGATAGGGTGGAATAATGTGGTTAGAGAATGAAATGGAGAGAAAAAGAGGGTTGAGGAGAGAAGAAGATGTGAAGAAGAGGAAGAGATGAACAAGATTTGAAATTGTGGCATGTTTTGGTTTTATGGCTATGAAGCAGAGAAGAGATTGATGACGTTCTACATGGTTCAGTTATTCAAAGAAGAAGAAAAATTGCGAATGTTTTCAAACTATTGTTCGAGTAAATCAAGAGAACTTTTGAGAAAGTACATCGTAAACATTCAAATTGTGATCTAAGTTTTAATAGAGAATCGCATGTCCCCTAAGGATGGTCTTGCCATAGTGGCAATAATTTCAACGGCTGACACAATAGGGTTCACAAGTGTGGTGAAACAGGGGATCATTTGTCTTATTAAAAAACTGTCAGAAAACAAACTGCCCGAGTTTGCTGAAACTGCCCGTTCTATTTGAAGGCGTTTGTCATCTTCACACGTGTTCAAACGGTGAGTTTCTAACGAATTTAAAATATGCACAACTCAAGTGGGTTGGGTACATTATACGGGCCCATTATTTATGGCTCAATTTATTTCACGGATTTATTTTTTTATTTTTAAGAGTTGCCAAATCATTAGCATATTTTGATAGATTGTTTTTTTCAATATTGCCGAATAATTTGATGCATTTCGATAGTTATGTTTTGAGTATTGCCGAATCATTTGGCAAATTCAAGATTTTAAAGACCTGCCAAATCAATTGCCATATTTGATAGTTTTTTGCCGAATCATTTGGCATATATGGAAATATTTTTTTTTCAGTATTGCCGAATAATTTGGCATATTACAATTGTTTATTTTTTCCGTTTTGGCGAATCATTTGGCATAATTTTAGTTTTATTAGACTTGCCCAATTATTTGGCATATTTTGGTGCTTTGGTTTTTTCAGAATTGCCGAATCATTTAGCATATTTTTTCATTTTAAAACCTGCCGAATCATTTGGCATATTTGTGATTGGTATTTTAGTTATTTTTCCAGGATTGCAGAATCATTTGACATGTTTTAGATTTTACAAAATTTGCTAAATCATTTGCCATGTTTAATTTTCTTAAGTTGCCGAATCATGTGGCATGTATTCGATTTTCCTAGCCAAGTTATTTGGCCAAGTTTTATTATGCCGAATTATTTGGCATATTTTTGTAGTTTGTTTTTTCATTATTGCCGAATCATTTGGGATATTACGATAGTTGCCAAATCATTTGTTTTCTCAAAACTATTTTTCATGAAAAAAATTTACCAATGTGTTTGGTCTTAAACTGTGTCTTCTCTTTTGATTATCCTTGTTCATGTGTATAATCCATCTCTCTGTCATTGTAATTTGATATTGGCATTGCACTTTTTGAATCCATTACACTTTTGTTGAAGGTAGTTTTGTATGAAAGCTTTACGTTGTCACTCTCCATTACATAACAAGTTTTTTCTGCATTTTGTGTTATAACGTTCTCGTTAGATTGCACTGCTATATCATTTCAAATTATGTACAGAAGAGTAAACCATACCCAAAGTAGTATCCAGCACTAAATTGAACCGTACAGATAACGGGGAATAATTAGTGTTACATCAAACTAAATAAATAAAAGAGACGATAGCAAAGAAAAACGTCTTATTAACGATAGCATTACCCCATGAGCTTAATACTTAAACTCGGGGGTCGTTCATCAAAGCAACAAGGAAATTGATGGAAACAACAATTAGACGACCTGGCATAAATATCATAGATGTGAGTGGAGACTTCAAGCCGGCGTGTGCTTTGAATCCATTCGCACACTCTGTTACTTTATATGAAGCATTAGAAATGATATCCCAAGCCTTATAGATATCACGACTATGAAAAGATGTGTACGACGATTTTATTATACTGATGGCTAGACCATAGTTTTTATTGCATAACTGCAGGGATTCCTTCACTTTTACATCAATGACTGTTTTGTTGTTATGAAGCAAGCTGTCGACTTTCTTGATTGTATTTGTAAGATTGGCGACACTTAGATTGGCAAATATCTCTGCGTAGATGATAAAATCTTGGATCTTCCAATAATCTGGATATGATCCCAAGACAGTGATGCAAAACTCACTATCGGTAGTCTCAGCATTATTACAAAAGTCTTCGGCCGTCTGTACTCCTGGAGGAGGGATATTGGACTCTGCAGCGCACGATAAGTTGGAAAGGGTGAGGAGAAGAAGAAATAAGAAAGAAGAAAGAAGCAGCAAATAACAACAAGAGGCCATTGCTTATAAATGAGAGTTGATGATCCATTACTCCAAATATATATAAGTCCAATCTCCCTCAAAATATATTGAACATTTACTCATAATATATTGCATTCAATGCTAAAAAAATTACTGGAAATTGGCAGCTTATTTTCCTCCAGTTTCCCTGCCACAAGGGCACATGTATCCATATGAGCAATTGGTCAATCATACCAATGACATATGGACTTACCTTGTTGATTATTTGTGTGCCCACCGTGTCAACAAAAGTGTTTGATGTCAAGTCTTATGGTGCCATCCCAGACGGCTCGATCGATTCAAGCAATGCGTATTTGATCATAATCTCTCTAGCGTCTAGCTGAATGTTGTTTTGGGTTGAGCATTTAACAACTTGTAAGTATCTAAACAAAGAAGCTGTTGAGTCTGATTTGGAAAAAATTTAAATAGACCATAATATAATCTCCAACAAGATTTGATATCAAACACATTTTTGTTGACACGGTGGGCACAAAAGGGGAATAAAAGGTTGATAGCACAAAGTTGCTTTTGAAGAAATGCAGAAAATATGAAGATGAGAAGAAGAAAACTACCTCCTGAGCTCTCTCTAGACTCTAGCTAAATGTTGTTTAGGGTTGAACATTTAACAACTTGTAAGTATGACTCTCGTTCCTAAAGAAGAAAGCTATTGAGTCTGATTTGGAAAATCTCAAAGAGACCCAACATAATCTGTACTACTCTATACTAGATCTCAGGTCTCCGAACGAGATAAGACCAATATTAATTATTCTCCGTTCACATTCAGTAGGGATTATTTTGCTAAATCCTTCCCTAGAATATTTCTTTTTTTGCTTGCCTTGCAAAAAAAGATCTCCAAATTGGGTAGATCGTGCTTGTATAACGTTGCCCGCTATTCTTTTAGCATGGTCGAATCCTTGGGACTGTCGTTACTTGACGAGCCCTTTAGTTAGTGGTTAGTGAGGAAATGTAATAATTCCAAAAATTAATGTACAGGTTTTTAAACAGTTTTGCCTTGATGTTCCAGCCAAAATTTCATTACAGTTTGGTTTTAAGTTCGTAACAATAGAAACTTTAAGAGAAAATCCTAAATTTCGCTAATAAATAAAAACGAGGGTCGATTATTATGGAAAAATAGTGAAATTAGTGATCTCTATACAAAATGTTAGCTGGTCGTTGTAACAAAATTAAATGAGCTTGTATTGTACTGAAAGGAACTATGATTATCCTTGGAAAAGTGTGATTTTGTGAATCGAATGAGTTAATACATCTACATATTCAAGCTTACTGTGACTTGATTACATAAACTAGCTAGGTTTGATGAATATTTTGCGCAACAAAGATAAATATTAGCCGGTCTCTATGCGAAATTTTAGCAGGTTGTGTAACCAAAAGAGCTCGTTGTGAAAGAGACAGTGATTTGATTTGGTGAATCGAATGAGTTAATACATCTACATAATCTAGCTTAATCTATGTGACTTGATCTAACCAACTAGCAAGGTTGATGGATAACTTGCGCAACCAGCTAATCAATTTCAGCGAGTTAATATATGCATGACCTTGATGGGAAAGGTACGCACATTTCAGTGAGTCCTACACAGTGCCGTAAACATTCAATCTATTTTCAGAAAATTGTAGTGAAACTCGAATTGTAATACTCTTATGAGACGAAAGTGGTGACGTATTGCTGCCCTTCAATTTAATCTACACAGTAAAAAAGTTGCTCAGCCGAACATTACCAACACAAAGATCGTACACCCACAACTCGCTTAGCCGAAACACAAGCAATATTATTGATTTTCAGTTGAAAATATGCCTCAAGTTGTGCCATATATAAAAATTATCATTAAGCAAGTATCATACTACTTTCAAGTATCGATTTTTAGAACGAATGAATGTACGATCTTGGACTTTGCTCTAGCGGCTTTGGGTATGTAAACGATGAGCTAGGTCCAAAAGTGGCCACCTTGATAGGCATAAAACAGTGCAGGTATGTACATTGCGACGTCAGTGATGAGGAACAAGTGAAGTCCATGGTAGACCACTGTCCAAACATTTGGGTAACTCGATATACTTGGGAAAGGCAAATACAATCACTCAGATCTAGAGGCAAACAAGTGGCTTCAAACAAAACTCAAAAATGGGTTTTACCGAAGTATGTTCGAACCGAGACTTCTATTCGAACAAAAAACCGAAGTGTATTCGAATAAAAAACTCTCGGCCTGAATTGTTCGAACAGACAATTTGCCGGTTCGAACAGCAAAAGAACAACCTCTACAGTTACATTAGGGCATTGCTAAAAAAATCAGTCATGAAATGCTAAGAAAATCAGTAATGAAATCTTGTGTCACTAGGTGATACATGAGGGTTGTAGTCTCGGAAGGAGCATGGACTACCAAAGTCGCTAAAGTGGCTTTGGGTATGTTGTTTAGCTCTCGGAGAATGGTACCACTCTTATCTCTGAGTTGGGACGATCACCTATATTGCATTGTCTGCTATTCCTGACGAGCCTTTTGGTGAGCAAATGTAATATCCCCTACAAGGGTTGAGCAAACCCATAACCAAATATTAGAGTATAACCAAATGTAATTTCAAGAAAATCTCACTACACAATTTAGGATTCCAACTAACTACATTCTCAAAGCTAAAGCCTAAATGAGTACAAACAAATCTCTACTTATTTAGGAATTTTGTTGCAGCATCGCCTAATTCGCAATATTCATTTAGGAACAAAACAAGATTACTATTTTCCAAAAAGAGATAGGGACTCTTGCAGGCGAGGCAAGGTTTAAATTGACTCGAACAATTCCTGAATTGGAAGAAAAGCTAGGCTGAAACATGACAAGATTAGAAGGAAAAGTTGCAATCGTTACTGGTGGAGCAAGCGGCATTGGGGAGGCAACCGCACGCCTTTTTTCCAGTCATGCTGTTAAACATGTGGTGATTGCAGATATCAACGATGAGCTAGGTCCAAAAGTGGCCACCTCAATAGGCATAAAACAGTGCAGTTATGTCCATTGCGACGTCAGTGATGAGGAACAGGTGAAGTCCATGGTAGACTATACTGTCCAAACATTTGGGCAACTTGATATCATGTTTAGCAATGCAGGTATCATCAATCGACACCAAAATATTGTAGATATTGATTTATCTTCGGCTAAACGTCTGTTCGAGACAAACGTGCTTGGTAATCTTGCTTGTGTGAAGCACGCTGCACGGGTGATGATAGAAGGTGGCAACAAAGGGAGTATTGTGTGCACTGGAAGTATTGCAGCAAGTTCAGGACAAGAGAAATTCTTCGATTACACTATTTCAAAACATGCGGTCCTTGGACTGGTTCGTGCAACAAGTCGTGAGTTAGGGAGTCATGGGATTAGAGTAAATTGTGTATCCCCCGGTGCCGTTTTTACACCGTTTGCACGTCATGTGCTTCAGGATACAAAGGTGTTGGAAAAGATTGGTGCCCCAGTGTTGAACTCAATTAGGTCCCTGATGAAACCGAATAATATTGCAAATGCTGTGTTATTTCTTGTTTCCGACGAGTCTACGTTGGTGAATGGTCAAAATCTAATCGTTGATGGAGGTTATTTTTCTTGTTGAGTTGTGATTCAGACGATCTAATTTATAGATATGCTATATGTACGAGATTTTCCTTTATTTGTTTCTTCTGCTTTTTGAGCTTCACTAACTTGGTTGAAAAAAAAAAACCAAATCCAAGTAAGTGAGGCTCTATTTCTTTCAACAGTATCACTTGGATTTTTAATATATATATATACATACAAATTGGCCGCCCAAGTCTTAGTCGTCCGATTTGAATTTTTGTTAAAAAAAATAATTTGGCGCCTAAACTTCCGATTATAAAACAAACAGGCACCCAACACTTAGACGCCAATCGCGACGTAAAATAGTAAGATTGAGTCTTAGATTCCAAATATCTATCTCCAGTAGCTACGTACAATCAAACAAACGCGTATAAGTACCTAAAATTAAATATAATGGACGACTAAAATACATGTTCGGGTATATTAAAAATATCATAAATACCCGCTCATCAAGAACTATTTGAGACTTCAAGAGTTCTCTGATTTATTTTGTGCTTATAGAGGGAAAACCCCATACTAACTCCTTCATCACAAAAGCCATTGAGCTTGATTCCAGGCACACACAACTCCGACCAACAACAATCATCTTCACTTCAACCTCCACCCCTTCTCATCTCTTTAATTCTCAAAGAAAAACTTAAATAACCATCCTCGACAACAGTTACAATATGCAATATAGGTAATTACATTGGTCATAAGCAGTAGCCTATTTTAAATGAAAGAGCAATCCAGTCGTATTCTTGGTGGATCCCCCAATAGGTGACTGATTCATTTATTTGGTAATAATATCACAAGTCTTCTGCCTCAAATAAAAACGAAAAAACAAGAAAACAACTATACAATCTATTTATCTCATAACGTTCACACATTACAAAAAAATGTCTTCCGCCTGGAACATGGATGAGGAGGAAGCTGAGTTCGAAAGATTCGCTCTTTTTGTTCAGATCCTTATGGGGATCATGTTTGGTAACTTTTTCTTCTTCTTCTTCTCTTTTATTTTCGCAAGATAGAAACTTCAAGTAATTAAAAAGAGGAATGCTATGAAGCAACTCTTTAAACTGTCTTATGCTACTCATCCCTCATATATGACCTATTACAATGTATCAGTACTTGCAAGTTACAACCATGTATCTGTTTGCTCCATGCTTTAGTAACTGATCATAACAAAAATCATGTAACTCAGTATGCTATAGCATTTTAGCCATGTGAGTAAAATTGGACAATTGCTAGCTATAAGATTCATGTATGAGAAGAAAGCTTGGTTCATCCAGGGTCAACAATTGCCTATATTACCAAAAATGTTTCCGGTCACGGACATTTTAAATAGAGAAATTTTAAATGCACCCCAAGATAAATTAGCAAACCCCATTTTTTTTATTTTTTTTTCTAAGGCAAAATGATTTTTTATTGAAGTAAAATGAAAATACAAAAGAGAAAAAGATAGGGCCCAGACCTAAAAGAATGAGGGAAGCAACAATATCAATATTGTTGCACGCCTCTAACAATTTCTAGGGGGGCGCCTCATCTAAATCTAAAGCTCGGTAAATTGAGTACATCATGAAAAAGAAAAGAACGTAAAAAGCTAGGCTTTGTAGGCCACCAAGTAAATGTAGGAACAATAAGAATGGCCATGTTGAGAAGCTTATCCGCCGTCGTGTAGCCTTCCTGAAGATATGAGAAACTTTGAAATTGATAGATTCAATGTAGTGCAAGCAATTAAGCCATCTATTTTTAAGTTTTCATGGTACTTTTCGAGGAGGTTGCAAGTACGCTTGAGTACGCTTCTTTTCGAGGAGAGAAAGCTTACGGGTAGCGAATCCTCTGTAAAAAACTCGACGATGGTGGTTAACGGGAAGATAAGCTTTAGTAAGTTCAGAAAATGAACTTGTTAGAGGTCAATTGGGTCATTATAGATCGGATTGCAAAACTGGGAAAGGTAAAAGAACAAGTTCGACAAAGGGCTCTGAAAGTGACACTAACAAACTGGCGACGGTTACTAGTAACGATGGTGACGAGGCACTCCTCGTGATGGTCGCTGATGGTTCTTGCCACGATATATGATGGGTGCTTAATAGTGGGGCTACAATGCATGTATGCGCATACGAGGCATTGTTTGGCATATGCGCATACGAGGCATTGTTTGGCAAATATGCAAGGTGTTAGAGTAGCAAGTTTGTGTCGACGAGCGATGACTCTCGAAGGATGATTTTGGGAGTGGGTGATATTCGTGTGAGGATGTTCGATGGACGCATCGTAGTTATTCATGATATTCGACATGTGCTGAGTATGACTCATAATCTAATTTCATTTTCCAAATTAGATAATGAGGGTTACAATTACTCCAGGCGAGGTGGAGTAATAAAAGTTTATTAGAAGTCTTCTTTGATCATAAAAGAAGTTCTAAGCGGGAACTTGTATGCAGTGTTTGATAAATCAGTGGGTGACGATGCGAATGTTGTCTGTACCAATAGAGTTATAAAAATTTCTTGAAAGGAGAATTTAGTTCAAGGTGGAGCAATGGCACGGTCTACAAAGATAATCAGAAAGTGGGTTCTGATTGGTGGGTATAGGAAAAATCTAGATTCGTGTAATTCTCTTAATTGAGAAGTTACCCATAAGGGCAACGCGATAAGGATACACGGCGAATGCAGCGGAAGAAACAGTTTTTCACCGAGGTGGATATTGTTGGGTTACGACTCAAAACAGACAAAGTCATTCGAACGAGTCATAGTTGTTCGAACGAAAAAAAGCTTTCCGTTGAAGTAGTTCGAACGAGACTGTATTTCGTTCGAACGAAAACCGCAGTGTTTGTTTTTTGTTTAAGTTTGTTCTGAAGCGGATATATTCCAAAGCGATGGTTTGTCTCGTGATGCGTACTTCGTTGATGACCTAATAGAAAATTTATAAATATTGAGTTTGAGTTAAAAGCCTCCGTACAGTGAAAGAAAAGAGTTAGAGAGAAAAAATGAGAAATCTAGGGTCTTACTCTAGAAAGATTTATTGGGTTTTCTTTCATGGGTTTTTTGTAGGGGATTATCTGTAAGGGTATTGGTGAGATAGAGTGATCTCTGAAACTTCTCCTAACCCTAATTGATAATAGATTCGTCGTGCTTGTCGGGGGTGGTTTGATCCATTTGGGTTTCCGCCTATATTAAACCTTGTGTATGTGTTTTATTGTCTTGGATTGAATTCTCCATGGTTAGAATTAAATCTTCGGTTCTTGCTCTATCGTATTGTGCTTCCGCGTTGCAATTTGCCCCATCGGTTTCCTAAGAGTAGGTTTGAGATAGAATTCTTCCAAATGTCGCGCCAATCCATTGCCATATGATCTTTGCATAAGCGCATTCTATGAAGAGGTGTTGCATAGTTTCATCGCAAGAAGGGACTTCACAAAGAGAACAACATGAAACATTTCCAATGCATCGAGTTCTTAGGTTCTTATCAGTGGGAACCATGCCATGAAGGAACTTCTATACAAAGATGGACCTTCTAGGGGGAATAAAAGATGTCCAAAATGGAGTTACCTTGTTAACGGTGTTGCTGCGTTTCCGAGCATGGTCATAAGCTTCTTTAAATGTGAGTATACCAACATCAGTATGCTTTCACACTAGCTTATCAACTCCACCTGAAACAGCTAGAGTAGTATTTCTAATTTCATCACAAATAGCTGGACATAAGGTTTGAAGAGCAGGGGAAACATACCAAGAATCGTTGCTGATGCAGGGGGAACTTTGGCCTTTAGGACTTTTAAGTGTCGATGCTGGGATATTAAGTGATTGCTGAAGAGTTTCAGATAACCAATCATCAGTCCAAAAGTTAATTTTAGAACCGTCTCCCACGATCCATTTGGATTGAGCTTGAATAGAAAGAAAGACTCCCTTAAGACCTTCCCATATTGAAGATTTCTTATGGTAAGAAACAGGGTTCTTTTCGCGAGTCAAATATTTGGACCTCATGTAATTGGACCAAACAGTATCTTCAGCAAGCATATCAAATGGCAATTTATGCAAAGCGCTAGAGTTTAGAGTTGTTAGCACCCTAATGCCAAAACCATCTTCCTCGGCAGGGAGACACATTTTATATATCCCAAGATACATCAACGAATTTCCTCTTTTATGGGTCTTCAGTGCATACAAAATTCTTGATCCATGTCTCCAAGTTAGCTATCAAAGACTTAGGCCATTTATAAATAGAGAAGCTGTAAGTGAGTTTGCCTAATATCGCTGTATTAACAAGCATAATTCCGCTAGCGACTTAGATCCTTTTATTTGTGCTTCTATGTTTCAGAACCTCTAAACAAAACAAACAAACAATAGCAATAAAATCAATTTCTGATATACATCCTACTAATTTTGGTTTTTTTTATTCGATACCCAGTACCAGTTTCTCTCTATCTATTTGCACATTCTTTATCTCTTAAGCTATCACGATGATCATTGTGATTTTCATTATTTTGTTGATGTTTAAAAATGGGTAACAGTCTTTAATTGTTAATATTGTTTATTGATAGCTTCCATGTATAATATCATGTTATGTGCTTATTGCCAAGATCAAAAGTGCAACTTGATTTCTTAACGTTTCCCATCAGTTCGAAATACAATAATGTGTCTCATGTTTAATTAAGGTGTAGGATATGGTGAACTTTAAAAATAAAATATGTGATGCTCTTATTTTGAAGGCATACTTCTCTATACCACTTGAAAAAAAAAAAAAAATTGTTAGCATATTGAATGAGTAATGAAAAAAGATGGTCACAAAGAAAATTTACACTAATAGAACCAAACATAAAAAATTTAGGACAGAAACAAATTAAATGCTCCTAATAGCTTTATATCCCATGAGAACTATAGTAAAACATATTGTTGGGGTTTTGGTGGAGTTACAACGGAACCCACCGGGTCGCGACTCCGATATAATTCAACTTTGCCTCAAGCAATTGCGGAATAATCGTGTCTAAGAAGTATTTAGTCGAATACTCTATAAACACATACACACGAACATAAAGATAAATAACACTAGAGATTTACTGTGGTTCACTCGAAGGCTACGTCCACACCCCGCCAATCCACTATTTTTAAATGAAGATGTTGCAAACAAACTCTCATCTCACCGAGCTTCCACCAAAGAGCTTCAATGGAGTTTCGCTCTAATTGGGTTTAGAGGGATTCATAGTAAACCAAACAACTTTTTTATATTATGATCGGGTCGGATTCATCGTAAACCAAACAACGCCCCTAAATCTCCCGATATCCTAATATAATTCATCATACTACCTTCTCTCTCCCCCCACAACATGAAATCCTGGCTCCCCGCCCTGATTATGAAGGTCCTCTTCATTGGTAATTTACATTTTTTTCCTCTCTCTTCGTAACTCTATTCAGATGCATAATCCTACATCTCCATGCTGTAAAGTATCATAGTCCTAAACTTCGTGCAACTTAATTAATGTGCAGGAATATTCATTATTTCGGTTCTTTGTAAAATTTTTATGTGGCTGAAAGAAACTTATGCGCCAACAGTAGATCAAACCCAGAGCAAGGAAAAAGTTACCTTGTTACCAAAGACAGTAAATGATCTGGCGATTGTGGCAAGTGATGCAGACACCATGGAGATATTTATTGGTGATATAGCGAAGGAGAAACCAACTCGGTTCTCACCTCAAGAACTAGAAAGCTTCACTAGAAAATACTCTAAAAGACTGGGTTCGGGTGGTTTTGGAGTCGTCTACAAAGGAAAGTTTCCAAACGGTGTGCAACTAGCCGTTAAGGTACTATAGGTAACCCGTTTCTTTAGGGTAACGACAGGAATTGTAAAAAGTCTGAAATCCAAATCCAAATTCTTTTTTTTTCTTTCTTTTTTTCGTATCGTAATTAATATATTCTCAACAGGTACTCAAAAACTGTGCAACCAAAGAACTAAAAGAACAATTTATGGCAGAAGTGAGCACAATCGGAAGAACTTACCATAAAAATTTAGTCAGGCTCTATGGATTTTGCTTTGACACCAACATAAAAGCATTAGTCTATGAGTACATGGAGAAGGGATCACTAGACTACATACTATTTGACAATAACAAGAGTCTGGAGTGGGAGAAGTTGCATGAAATTGCGATTGGAACAGCTAAGGGCCTCGGATATTTGCATCACGACTGCAAAGACATCATAATTCATTATGATATAAAGCCTGGAAACGTTCTCCTTGACTCAAAATTCTCTCCTAAGGTTGCCGATTTCGGACTGGCTATGCTTTATAACAGAGAAATAACTCATGTGTCTATGACTTGTGGTAGGGGGACACCCGGCTATGCTGCACCTGAACTTTGGATGCCATCTCACATAACCTACAAATGTGATGTTTATAGTTATGGTATAACGCTGTTTGAAATTGCCTTAGGGAAGATGAAACTGGATGCCACTATGAGTGAGAGCCAGCTACCTAGAAAAGTTTGGGAGAAGTTCGAAAGGGGAGAATTATCTGACTTTCTGAGGGACTTTGGCATCAAAGATAGGGACAGAATGAAGGCAGTTTTATTTTGTACGGTTGCATTGTGGTGCATTCAGTATTTGCCCGAGGAAAGACCTTCAATGATCAGAGTGGTGCAGATGTTAGAGGGTATGGTGGAAGTTATGACTCCTCCTAATCCATTTCAACATTTGATCTCCTCTGGTGTTAACTTAGCTGTGAGCAAGCAAACAACCTCTGGAGATTCAACAAGAAGTGCAGGAATCAGGAGGACTAGTTCCAAGGAATGCACTCCAATTATGAAAAAGTATGAGATTGAAATAGCTAGTTAAGCTTAAAGGTCTATCTCAAATAGAATGCATATATCATAGTTTTGTAGTAATTTCTCAAGAGTCGTAGTTTTCTGTTAATACGTTACCCTTAAAAAGGTTGAACTACGCTAAGAGTGAAATTACGTTATCCTTTTAGTGATTGTTAGGAAGATTGCATTGCTGAATCAAATATACCATTTTAGTGATTGTATGGATTTTGTGTTGCTGCAATGTTCAGGTACATGTTTCTTGCATATATCTAAATTGTGATTAATAGGAGTAATTGGTATACATTTAGAATGTTGCCTATATCATTAGTTTTCAACTGGTTGAACATCCCGGTTCCTAGTTAGCCGAGATCGGTGCTCATTCGTATTAGTTGGTGATTAGTCTAGGTGTTCTTCCATGACAGCATTTGGAAGTGTACGCTTTCAACATGTCTGATATTTTAAGAAAGTTAGTGTTGCTTATGTCTTTCTCGTTTTGATCTGTGGGTTTTAATAAGTTTATACAACTAGTTACTATACTCAAATAATAGCTGTCATATAGTATTTGAGATTATATGTGCATGCATGCTTGGTCACGGCCCGGCTCGGGACGGTCACTACACTCCCCAGAGCACAACGGAATATGAGGCCGTGTGGCGTACATGCACGTGCGGCCGGCATGCACAAGCCATCTTAATTGGGCGCGGCAGCGCCAGTGAAATAGAGCCACGGATGCTAGAGCGACATCCGGATACTCGTGAGGAGTCGTCGAATAAGTATTCGGTATAGGTGGCAACGCTGAAGGTTTCCTCAATAATCCCTACAATGTAATCTTTTGTGACGAGGCACGAGGTACGAATAGCACACCTGTCCTGTAGCGGATCAGGATAGCTCAATATGCCGGGTTCCAGATATATGATGTATATATCAAGGGGCGACGAGCCTGGACTGGTTACATAGTCCATCTATAAGGGGCGGTGCGTCTCGGTTGGCTCGTGGGGAATAGCGACGCCTATTAAGCCCTATCTGGAAAAGCGGATCGCATTGCGAGGCAATGTCTTCTGGCCTTCCCTAGGCCAAGGAGAACTCATGACCATCCCTTGTAGATAGCCCATGAGCCGGGGTCCAAGAAGGCCAAGCTATAAAGCTCATTTTGTTAGGAAATAGCTAGTTTCCAAAAGGAAACATTAAAACTGGAGACGAAACGTACTGACACTTCTCGCTCCCTTAACCTATTTCGTTTTCAACGAAACTTGGCGTGCAACTATATTAGAATATAGAGAACATATATTCAAGGTCAAAACTCAAAACGTTCAGGCGAATTTGCTCGGCGTTCGCTAGGGCGTCACATGCTTAGAAGCTGGTTCTGATGGAGCATTATTACTTAAATTTGTGACAACATGTTTTAATTGTTGCTTTACGCAGTAGTTATGTTGGATCCTTGTTTAGGCATTTGAGATTATGTATGCGTATACAATGACTTTCATGGACGGATGTTACTTGATTATACTGTTTTTTTTTTTTTTTTACCTAGATATACCCAAAAGCATTGCCAAGTTGCCACTTTTATATATGTATATATATATATCGATGCCTTACCATTTTAGTTTTAAACTAGTTGGGTATCATCGTGGTTCCTAGTATGACTACTAGTCACAAAATTTTCACGTTTCTATTGTTGCCTACTGATTCGTTTGGATATCATTGTGGTTTCTAGTAGAGGGGACTACCGTTCGCTTGGCCCCAGTAGAGTAGTCAAGTGAGTGGTGACAAATTATACGGCAAGTCAATCCCTGTTTTTCGATAAAAAGAAAGAAAAAGAAGAAGTTTCCATCCAAGATTCCAAGTAAACCCCTTAATTAAGCCCCAAATAATTGAAGAATTTTCCGAATAGAGTGCAACTAGGAGTTAAGTACCGTAGGTCATTATTCTTAGGTTGCGATCAACATATTTTCATATGGTACTCAACAACAATGCAATGAAAGAAGTAAAAGAGCAATTCATGGTAGAAGTGAGCACTATCTGAAGATTTTATCATAAGAATTTAGTCATGCTTGTGCTTTGACACTAACATAAGGCACTAGTATAAATAACAATTGGAAACAAAAGGAGTATATGGAGAATGGATCACTAGACCAACATACTATTTCAGAAGACCAAAAGTATCAAGTGGGAGAAGTTGCAATTGGAAACAGCCATAGGCGAATATTTGCATCACAAGTCACAGCTGAGTATAGATAACAATTCACTGATAACAAGCCAGGCCTGAAAATCTTGTATACACTGCCTGGAAATTTCGGTTTGAGTTTCCGAAAGGAAATTATGATTGAGATGTCTCTGCCTGGAAACTTGACTTTGTTTTTACTAATAGGCAAGTCAGCTTCAAGTGCGGTCCCGAAACATTTGAGCCTTAATTTGATCTTTACCTCATATATCTCAAAAATATTTGCACGGTCCTGTCTATCTTTCAAACCTCATCCCTGAACTGTGTGAGATGCCTTCACCCTTCCTGATCATGGCGGTAATCGTAATCGGTAAGCTATGATTCTAACTAATATTTTCGTTATATATATATTATTACCTTTCGGTTTTGTGCATTAGTTCTTTCAGTTGGTTTGCAACCGAGTTTTGATTTTGATTTTGATGTATTCTACTGTAAGACAACCTCTAGGACAGCCTGATCATTTTGGGGCTTAAGGGGTTCTAATGAATTTCACGTCGGTTTTTAGACTCCATGGTTTACCTAGATGATTTAGACAGTCTCGGGCCTAGATCTCAGGCGTATCACTCTTTTAATCCAGGGTTTTGAGCTCGGATATGAGGCTGTGTTGGAGATTTTTGAGTCTAGCCGACTCTACGCGCACCAATGTTGGCCCCATCTTATGTTATTTTTTAGCCTTTATTTATTTATTCTGAAAGGGCTCTGCTTGAATAAGGTGCACAGTACACGCTATAGCAGCTTATTAAGTTGTGCTGATCCTCGACTATCACTAGGCTCAAGTCTTTCAACTAGTATACTGCTATATCTCACTGTTTAAGACTGCACCCATATTTCGAGAGAAATTCTACACCAATACCATTATGAGTTAATCCAATTCTACCTTCACCAAGTTCATATAATTCAGTCTACAATTGTTGATTTGAAGCTAAAACAACCCTACTGGTACCATTGGGATTTAGTTTCCTTAGAACTCATAGGTACGCTTAATTATGAGTTACCGATCTCCAAAATGGTTGGCCTTCCAAAAGAACAATAAATAAAAACCCTGAAACAACACATCTATCGTGTTATTCCGTCAAATATGCCAAATTGACTCAGTAATATCATCATCATCTTCATGATTTTACCGAAATAGGAATATTTTCTGTATCAAGTGTCGTAGTTCTAAACTTTTCCAAGTCCAATTGCAGTGATTATGATAGTATCTCTTTTCTGCGACTTTGTGAATTGGATCTGCTGCCAGGAAAGTCAGTCAACAACTGATGATCAAACACAAACCATAACTATTTATGCACAGACCGTGGAGAGGTTTCTTGACGATATGGCAAAGGAGAAACCGATCCGGTTTTCACCTCTGCAACTTGAGAGCTTCACTGGGAAATACTCTAGGAAACTGGGTTCTGGTGGTTTTGGAATTGTGTACAAAGGAAAGTATCCGAATGGAGTGGAACTAGCCGTGAAGGTAATGTAGGTCATTACCCTTCGCATAAAACTACTGAAAAATTCAATGCCCAATTTAAATGCAATCTATGGAAATGTACTTTTCTTCTTCTTTCTTCGGTTGTGATCAAATGTGTTATCAACAGGTACTTAACAGCAGTGCAACAGAAGAAGTAAAAGAACAATTCATGGCAGAAGTGAGAACTATTGGAAGAACATATCATAAGAATTTAGTCAGACTCTATGGATTCTGCTTTGATGCCAACTTGAAAGCATTAGTATACGAGTACATGGAGAATGGATCACTGGATAGCATACTGTTTTATAAAAACAAAAGTATCGAGTGGGAGAAGTTGCACAAAATTGCGATAGGAGCAGCAAAGGGCCTTGAATATTTGCACCACAGCTGTGAAGACATTATAATCCACTATGATATAAAGCCAGGGAATGTTCTTCTCGACTCAAATTTCTCAGCCAAGGTTGCAGATTTCGGATTAGCTAAGCTTTGTGACAGAGATAGAACTCATGTGACAATGTCGGGCGGTAGAGGGACACCCGGCTATGCTGCACCTGAACTATGGATGCCATTTCCTATAACCTACAAATGCGATGTTTACAGCTATGGCATGATGTTGTTTGAAATTGCATTGGGAAAGAAGAACCTGGACATCACTATGAGTGAAAGCCAACAATGGCTACCGATAAGAGTTTGGGAGAAGTTGGAAAGGGGAGAATTATGTGACTTTATGGGGTTCAATGGGGTTAAAGACGAGGACATAACAAAGGCAAGCTTATTATGCACAGTTGCTTTGTGGTGTGTTCAGTATTTTCCCGAAGCAAGACCTTCAATGATCAAAGTGGTGCAGATGCTAGAGGGATCGGTGGAAGTCACAACTCCCCCTAACCCATTTCAGCATTTGAGCTCTTCCGGTATTGGCTTAGCTGTATGCTCGCAAACAACTGAAGGAATCAGTGAGAATAGTTACAAAGACAGCACTCACATCATGAAGAAGTATGAGATAGAATTAGCTATTTCATCTTAAAAGGCTATTCTAAGACTTTTATCTCCCAATATGTTATTGTATTGTTAGTTTGTAACGAGCACTTAGGCACATGCTAGACCGTTATGTTTAGAAAATATTTAGGCTTTAAGTATGAATAGTATTTGTATATATTGAAGAAAGGCAACTGCGGTGTGACCAAATGAATGAAAAAAGAGATGAGTACTAATCCATTAAAAACTGTTTATATAATAACTTACTTGCAAATGGATCCTTATTTTTCAATGCTCAACCTGAAATTGCAAACCAATCCATCCAAGTTGATATATTTTGATAGTTTATTTTTTGAGTATTGCCGAATCATTTGGATAAATTTTAGATTTTTAAGACCTGCCAAATCAATTGCCATATTTGATAGTTTACAGCAGAATCAATTGGCATATATGGAAACATTATTTTTTTCAGTATTGCTGAATTATTTGGCTTGTTTTGGTTTTACCAGATTTGCCCAATTATCTGGGAAATTATGGTATTATGTTTTTTCTGAACATCCGTATGATTTGGCATATTTTGATCTTTTGATTTTTTCAGAATTGCCGAATCATTTAGCATGTTTTGTATTTTAAGAATTGCCGAATCATTTGGCATATTTTTGTAGTTTGTTGTCTCATTATTGCTGAATCATTTGGGATATTATGATAGTTGCCAAATCATTTGATTCATTGCTCAATTCCATTTCATCAAAAAATTTAGCAATGTGTTTGGCCTTTAAATAGCATATACAATTCCAATTTTTGATCCCATTGTTTCTCAAAAAATGCAGCATGATGGCCTCTTTTTCAGAAGGCTTACTTGTATGTGACCCAAGGATTCTCGTGGAGGTAAAATTTTAGGTATCTGTTTCTTCTTTTATCTTTCAAATTTTGTTTGTTGATGAAATTAAATTTGCTGTATTTTGGTTTAAGTAATCACATTTGCAATGTCACACTTAATCAACGGTTAGGATAGATGTGAACGGAACAAGTCTACTCAAAGAAAAGATTTGTATTCTACTTAATTGATGTCACAGTTAGAAAGAATCAAACATTTTAGGTCAGATGTCCTTCACATTATAAGAAAAAATTATTAGTATGTTGTAGCTAATTTATTCCATAACAGCTCAGTTTGGACAAACGAAGTGACTCTTTCGACGAAAACTGAAGGAACTCACCAACCATTTGCGGATGTGCGTAATTAGCTTAGCTGACGGACCTATAATTTGGCTAGTTTCAAGTAATTGATGAATTTGCATTGCATCATATTCATGGATCCAAACAACCATACGAAGGGAAAAAAATATATGGTTAGGATAATTCGTGGAAGATGATGGTTTATATTGAAAAGATAACTCTTTCGTGTTGCACCTGCACTAACTGTAAAATTATAGAAAGAATCAAATAAGTTTGATCACAAATGGAAGAAAAATTAATATATGTATATTTGATTAATTATTTCCATAACGACTTAACATAGATGAGAGTTTAAAATGCATCTGATAGGAAGAGACGACTCCGCATTGCATATTACTTACGGTCTGCATGCCATAACAGCTTTCCACATATTATTTTACTCAATGAGCGTTTACTTTGTATGTCAATAAGAGCAGAGTATACATCTCTTAATCAAAACAGCAATATCTCTTCTTGAATCTTTATTTTTATCTCTTACTACTTCTACAATCAATCAACTATGGCTGATGCACTTGTTTCCGTTGTGGTGGAACAATTGGCTTCCTTCCTCCTTGAACATCTCAAAGAGGAGGTGGGGCTTGTGGCTGGTGCCCGTGGAGAGGTTAAAAAGCTCGCTGCGACGTTTGAGAAGATCCATGCTGTTTTATATGATGCAGAGGACCAGCAAGTGAAGAACAAGTCTGTGAAGGTTTGGTTAGGAGAGCTCAAAGATGTAGCGTACGAGATTGAGGACTTGCTAGAGGAATGGCACACGAGAATTCTCAAATCTCAAATCGATGGGGATGATGACAATGCTGGCTCTAGTAGTAGCAAGAAAAAGGTATCGTCCTACTTTTTATCTCCTTGCTCTTGTTTCAATAAACTTAGCTTGCACCATGACATTGGTCGTAAGATGAAAGAGTTAAGAGAAAGGCTAGACGTGATCGCTATTGAGAAAGATAAATATGGTTTTAATTCGGTCACAATAATCGAGGATCCCATTGTAAGACTAGATACTATCTCTATGATCAATAAATCAGAGATATGCGGCCGGGATCAGGATAAAAAGACTATAATTAGCAAGTTATTAAGTGAGAGTAGTCAAGAACAAATGGGTGTCCCCGTCATCTCTATCGTAGGAATGGGGGGCCTTGGGAAGACAGCTCTCGCACAAATTGTCATCAATGATGCTGAGGTGACGAATCACTTTGAGAAGAAAATATGGGTGTGTGTCTCGGATCCCTTTGACGTTAAAAAGATTGCCGAAAAAATAATTGAAGCCCTTGGTGACAGTGTCCCAACTGTTACATCTTGGGAAACTCTTCATCAACAGTTATGCAAATCTATCCAAGGCAAGAAAATTCTTCTTGTCTTGGATGATGCGTGGACTGAGGATAAAAAGATTTGGGACCAAATAAAATGTGCCCTTGATCTTGGTGCAAAAGGAAGTCGAGTCGTAGTTACTACACGCAGTGATGTTGTTGCAGTGACCGTAGGCTCAACCTACAAACATGATCTGGCAATATTAGATGATCATGATTGTTGGTTGCTGTTTAAGCGTCTTGCTTTTCACGGGAGGGGAGAAGAAGACTGCCATAGGTTGGAAAGTATAGGTAAAAAAATCTCAAACAAATGCAAAGGTGTACCTCTTTATGCAAAAACTTTGGGAAGTCTCATGCCCCATAAAAGAACGATGAAAGATTGGCAAGATGTCTTGACAAGCGACTTATGGGACTTGCCCAACATCAGCAAAGACGTCTTACCACCTTTGTTGCTAAGTTACAATGCTTTACCCTCGCACCTAAAGCGCTGTTTTACATACTGTGTCGTATATGTAAAAGATCATATGTTCAGCAAGGATGTACTTGTGAAGCTGTGGATGTCACAAGGTTTTGTTCGGTCCACTCAAACAAGGGACATGGAAATTATTGGCGGAGAGTATTTTGACGATTTGGCGTCGCGCTCATTCTTCCAAGACCTGAAAATTGATGAGAATGGCAATGTTTCTTGTAAGATGCATGATCTTATGCATGATTTTGCAAATTTTGTTGCAAACAATGAGTGCTCAATTGTGGAGAGCGTGGACACCAAATTCGACTATTCCAAAACCCGCCATTTAACTCTTGAGATCAGGAAATCTAATGACTCTTTCATTCCTCCCCCTATTTTGAATGCAAAGAATTTGCGAACTTTCTTTGTATATCCATACCCGAATCCAAGACCCAATCTAGATATAAAGTTGTTACACCATTTTACATGTCTTAGGACCTTGTATTTGGCGGGTGCTGCAATTGAAACACTACCAAATGAGGTGGGGAGTTTAATACATCTAAGGTATCTCGATTTATCGGAGACAAAATTAGTGGAACTACCTGAAAGCGTTTGTAATCTCAGAAACTTGCAAACGCTGAAACTCACTTCCTGTAAAAATCTCCGTAGACTTCCTGAAGGGCTAAGAAAACTAGTTAACTTGAGGCACCTTGAACTTCTTTACACTGATGCCCTCGAATGTTTACCAAAAGGAATTGAGGAACTAAGATGTCTTCAAACATTGACTAGATTTGTTATGAGTGAAGAAGGTTGTCAGCTTCGGGAACTAAGCAATCTCAACAACCTCCGTGGTTCCCTAGCAATAGCAGATATCAGAGGAGGTGGATCAAAAGAGTCTATAAACTTGAAAAGTAAAGAACACATCCGCAAACTGCAATTAGAGTTCCTCAAATATCAGAGAGATGATGATGGTAGTGCAATTGAGTTATTTGAACCACATCCAAACTTGGAGGAGTTGGTAGTGTGGTACTACGGTGGTTCCAAGTTCCCTAATTGGATGGAGTTTCAATCCTCATCCATTATGCTGCGTCGATTACAAATCAGTGAGTGCAGAAATTTGGAGATATTACCGCCTTGGGCAAATTTGGAATCGCTTCAATGTCTCTTTCTTACAGGATTAGATTCAATGTCACCCATGGGACTCTTTAATGGTTTGGAGGCGTCATCAACAACAGTAGCTTACCCAAACTTGAAGGAACTTACTATACGTAACATGAAGCATTGGGAGGAGTGGGTAATGGAGATCTCGAGTGAAGATATTAATGTTATGCCTCTTCTTCGAGATCTGTATATTTTGAATTGCCCTGTGCTAAAGTCAGTGCCGCACCAAATCTTATCTCAATCAGTAAAGATACTGTTCATTAGTGATTGTCCAGAATTGATAATCTCGTGGCTTCCTCCACTCCTTGAGGAGTTGACTTTAGATGGAGATGCAGGTTCCCTCTCAAGATCATTGCCCTTCAATGACAATACCAGCCTCAAAGTTATGTGGATCCAAAATTCACCGCATTTAACATTTCCACAAGGCTTATCACAACTCAAGGCACTTCAAACTTTGAAAATAGTGGACTGCAATTCCTTAACGTGTATTTCCGAGGAATTGCAACATCTTACCTCACTTCCGGAATTGTATATTACTCGATGTCCTATCATGGGACCACGCTGCGAGAAGGACGTAGGAGAGGACTGGAGCATAATATCTCACATTCCAAACATTTACATTTATGGACGAGAATGGGAAGAATTATCAGTTTCAGACGATTGACAGCCGCTCTTGTGAGGTAAAAGATATAAGTCATTTTTTGAATTTGAACTTTTAACTTTCATGTTTTAATTAGGGCAATATATTTACCAATCGTACTACTTCTTGCAGTAAGGAATATCACTGACAGTGAGACCAATTTGTCTCGTTTCATAGACTGAACCAAAGCTTATCAGGTAAAACTTGAATGGACTCTTTTCATACTAGAACATCCTTATGTTCATGCTACCTCTTCTTCTGCATTTACTAACTATGTTTTATCAAATGAATATTTGCAGGAGGGATGGATTCGACTGCTGATTTGTTGTGCGATAAAAGTAGGCGACGGCATTGGCATCATATCCCGCATCCCCAACTTTGAGATTACTGTTAGACAAGGATACAATGAGGGTCAATTGCACACGAAGATTCACAAACCCCTTTATTTTGTGAGGTAAAATAACTAGTTCATAAATTTTGAAACTTCAATTTAAAGTGTTCCTTGTTCCTTATCAATATAGGACCCTACTTACTCTTATCGCGCTAACGTCTACCTGTGAGGTAAAATATTAATATAACCACTTTTAGGATAAGAACACTAAAGAAATAATTTGCTTTTTATTGGGAGTTATTTTGGTTTTTTCTTTAAAAATTTACTGGGAGCATGACATGCTGCTACAGATATATCAATTTCCTAAGAAAAAGTTATTTTGAAGGTTCCTACACAAAAACAACACAAAGCTAGGCCCAATTCAGGGGGACAAAATCTATGTCTAAATACAAAAAATATACCTGAGAAGATCCTCATAGAAGTCTGGTCTGTTGTTCAGCTCATTGACCGGAACAGAAGCATATTTAGGGCCCAGTTTCTCACAGATGGAATCAGGGTGAACGTCTAGACAAGATAAGGCAATTGAGAATAAATAAATGAAAATTACGAACATAACACTAACTTCCAGTATTAGTGATATTACATAGGTTAGCAACTAGGGAAACACTTGCATATAGCAGCTTCTAGAATAATAGTACTAAAGTTAAAATTTAAAAAGCATTTTGCTGAAGCTGAAATACTCACATAAGCCAAATGCATAGACGCTAAAGGATTTAATTTTGATAACTTTCATACTTCTGGAACCAGTTCCAACAAGAACCTGAAACAGATGTGATTTTTTTAGTATTTCAATCAACGTAAATGTTTCAGATGTGCATATCAGATGAATGAAGTAAGCACATATCACATGTCTTTATAAGCACCTGATTCAATAACAATGAGTTGAAATGTGATCAAAGTGCAATCTGGTACAGCCAAGTGCCAAACAACATATGACAACCCATAAATGAGTTGTCATTAGCCTCTATAATACATTACTAGCATCTACGAGAAATGTCACTTATATTGTTCTCTATAACACATGTTAACATAATAGTATGTCGCTTGCGAGATAATTTCAAATGATTGCAATATTTAAGGCACAAGTATGAAAGCAGAATGCCCTGTTATTGAGGGGAACACTGGAGATTTTGCTTTCCCGAGTATAGGTGGGAGTTTGAAAACAACACATGTTTAGGTTGATATCTATGGGTAATAGGTTGATATCTATGATGATATAAATTGCAGGTCGTAAGTTCCAACTGGATTGTTTTCGTTTTGATGTAATACTTGGCCTGTTAAAAGTTTTCCCTAATGTTGTCTTTTATGTGTTTCAACTTTCAAAAGGAGATTGGGTCCTTACAAAATTAAAACTAAAGTTTTAAATTGGAAGATATTTTAACACCGTCACTATGCTGTTAAGTTTTCTTTATCCATAAACTAAGTTATGGTCTTGGCTTTAACTTGGATTAGAAAGCACGTTTGGATCCTTATCGAGAATGTAAAGTGGGGAAACTCTTTTACCCCTTTCCCCATTAGCGACAATGGACGAGCAAATACTATGTCCATGCAAATAAGCATGGATGTCTCCTCGAGCTATCTTTGAGTTTTTTAGATTTGTGATACAAAAGATATATAAAAATAAAAAACTAGCCTATACCGGTATTTGGTTCCGTACTCTAAAAAAGGGCAGGTTGTGATGGTTAAGTATGTAGAATTTGCTTGAAGGGTTTAATAAATTCAGGTTTTTTGTTTTGTTGTGATGGGATTTTTTTATGGAGTTTAACTATTGATTATTGATTAATTTTGTCTATGGATTTTTTCCATTTTAGATGTAAGTGAGGGATGTTTAAATATTGATGTTCTACAAATTGTTTCAGGTGTGTTTGCCACTGATTACAACTATGATCAGAAGTTTATTCATTGCTTTTAACAGTTGATTTTGGAGTAGATATTACTTCGCTTCAAATATTCTACGGCCCTCACTTCACATAGGCCATTGCTTCATTTAAGGCAAAGTGGATGTGAAGTACTTCTATAAGCATGAGACAACTCGGAGTCCTTTACAAAGTGCAATGTTGTTGTTAAGTGTTAAAAACCTTGATTACGACGTGATAGGTATGAAAAATGCATATTTTTGTCATTCAATTTACATTATCTAGGACCTTATTTTATGTTTCAATGAGCCTAATTGAAGTATGTTTGACTATTACAGTTAATAAGACAATTGCAACCAAACGCGACCTGAAAGCCCAACTTTTACAAGTTAAAGGATGCTGCTGGAGATGACCTAGTGAAGAGAAGGTTACAGGAGCTGCTTGAAGACTTGGTAGTCAAGCCTAGCTAAAAGATCTCCTGAAAATAAGGAGTTGTTGAGTGAGAATAGGACTTTTTGTTAGGAGATAAAGAGATAGAGGAGAAGAGTTGAGATCATCTTTTACTCTCTCGGAACCATCGTAGCTAATTTTGGTATTCTTCCACGAGAGAGACTTGTATTATTTTATTGGATAATCTTGGGAAATCAATGTAAGTTATTTATCAATTGCAATTTCTTTTTTATACTATAACACCCGATTTGATACGGTTTATCACGACGCTTTCATCATTTTGCCCGCCCTGAGAGCTTCATATGTGCAACAGTTCCACTAAGGCTGATAAGCTGCATCTCCTTTGAGGCTAGGCTCAGCTACCACGGCACGCTCGGGTTCTCCTACTACATCAGTTTGCGCACAAGTTTTCTCTCCAGCAAATTTGATACAAATACTTTAGATAATAACTCCAGGTAATCACTAAAAGAAAGTTTTTTGAGGTTGATACATGAGTAAGTGAATTTGTTGATGCTTGGAATCCTTGATGAATGAAGTTACTGGAGTAAAAATAGTACGGGATTCTTAATGTTTAAAGAGTATAAAATGGATACATCTATGTATTGTAATTTGTTTAGCTTGCCTATTGTGACCTTCACAATGATGTAGAGGTTTGTGTTAGTTTTGGTTGTATTTTATGTGTTGGTAGCTGGTACAGAGTTAAGCTTTCTCAGTCATTATTTGTTCGGTTGCACTATGCTTAGGTTTAATTCCATAAACATTGTGTATTTTTACCTAAAGTTTCTGAATAGATGGTTGTTGGAACAGGTAATTTCGAGCTTGGAAGCCTCAAATGTCCCGAGCAATGGCCGAGAGGATGACTTCATGGATGGATTGGTTTTATTAGTTTGTTTGGTAAGAAAATGTATTTTATTAGTTGGTTTGGTAAGAAAACGTATTGATCATTGTACACACATAATCATTGTATTTTCTAGATTTATATATGGTTAGTAGTAACTTAATGATTAACACCTATGATTATAGATACATTGATGATGTGAAATATAAGTATAGCTGATAACTAAAATACGACTAAGTCTGGTCATTTGGCCATTATGGTCCTGATCCATGGGCAGAATGTTTGCGAGTGGATTTTTTTCACTTTGAATAGTTGGCTGGAATCAGCCATAAAGACGTTATGCAAAAATGGGCTTCAGTACGGGGTAATGTCTACAGTGGAGAAAATCCATTCTCATTTGAATGGTAAGGAGAAAATCCATTCTTATATATTCTTTTTGTTTTGCCATTTGAAAATTATGTTCACCCTTATTAAAGATTAACCTTTTTTCAACACTCCTCATAATGAAGGAAAGGGTGTTGATGCTTAAATGGAAGAATGCTTGGGGAATGGAATTTGTATATGATATTGTCGTCTGTTTGTTCAGAATCTTTTGATGGCGACGATTGATAATGTTTATTCCACTGTCCCAACAAGCTCCAAGGCAATTTGTTCAATGAATAATGAAAAATATTAAAAATGAATTTTGTCAGGTTCTACCTAGTGATGTTGATGAGGTTGTAATACTCATCTTCTTTGTGTTCCATTATGAGTAAGGATCCCCGTCATCTAGAATGATAGATCTCAGCTTAGTTCGATCAACTCACTGTGATCTTTTAAGGTAAATGAGGGAATGTTATGATGACAGTTTTTGATGTATAAAATACAGTTTATTTTAGTTTTCTATGATTGATAGCGAAATATACAGGAAGATTGGTTTTACTTTCCACCTAATGATGAAAAACATGCCTAATTATTTTGGTGCTTAGTTGGTTTCTAATATCTAAGGTTACAAAACAATTTATAGTTCAGCTAGAACAAGTCAAGCTGAGGTAAGTATGCTTAAGTGGTCTACAATCTTACTGTGCCGAACACTGTCTAAAGATGTATTTGTCGAGGCCCCTGATTTTAATTCAATGTTTATGGCTTGATTTATAATAACTATCGATTATTTTTTTGCATTATGACGATGAAACGAATTGTTAGAGCTAAAATTAACTCGGTAAATAGAAATTGCAAGTAGCACCTGATTAACACTAGATAATATGTCATGTGCATCAAACCTTATGCGCTTCGTAGTCTATTCGGTGTCATTAATATTTGCCGTGCTTAGCACGGGCTCATAGCTACTAGTGAATTAAAAGAGACCTTCATATACTGTTTATATAATAACTTACGTACAAATGGATCCTTATTTTTCAATGCTCAACTTGAAATTGCAAACCACCATGCATTCAAGTCGAACAAGAGATATCAATCAGTCTACTTCTCAAACCAATCAATTGAGCATTCACAGATAAATCATTCAATCAATTGAACAAGAGATATCAATCAGTCTAATTTGATATAGTTCGATAGCTTATTTTTTGAGTATTGCCGAATCATTTGGCAAATTTTAGATTTTTAAGACCCGCCAAATCAATTGCCATATTTGATAGTTTACAGCCGAATCATTTGGCATGTTTTAGATTTTACAAGATTTGCCTAATTATTTGGCAAATTTAGGTTTAAAGGTTTTTTAAATTTGCCATGTTTTATTTTCTAAAGTTGCCGAATCATTTGCATATTTTGATAGTTTGTTATTTCAGTTTGCCGAATCATGTGGCATGTTTTCGATTTTACAAGACTTGCCAAATTATTTGGCCATGTTTGGTAAATAAAAAAAATTAGAAATGCCAAATTATGTGGCATGTTTTTTATTATTTGGCCAAGTTTGGTTATATATATTATTTTGAAGTGCCGAATTATTTGTCATATTTTGGTAGTTTATTTTCTCAGTATTGCCGAATCATTTGGGATATTATGAAATTTTTTCTCAAAACTATTTTTCATCAAAATAATTACCTTTCATTGTTCAATTCCAAATGTGTTTGGCCTTTAAAGTATCTGTTTCTTCTTTCAAAATTTGTTTAAATTTGTGTAGGTAGTCTCGCTCCTTTAATGGTTCAATCAAAGTACAGAACTGCATTTCCATTAAAGCATCAACAGAAGGTTAGTTTGGAAACTAGTTTCATTTTTATTATTTTTAATATATGTGGCTGCCTTCATTGTGCTAATTTATTCCATAATTAGCTAATTTATTAGGTCAGATGACTTCATTTTAGGTCAGATGTCCTTCACATTATTAGCTAATTTATTAGTTTGGAAGTCTTCATTGTGCAAACACAATGGCTTAAATCTATCTGCCATATAATACAACCTCACCGACTCTTTCGATGGAAATAAAAGAAAACAAACATCTATCGTGCCTAATTTGCTGTATTTTGAAAGTCTTCTTAACTGACTTCTACTTTGCCCAACATACATTGCAATGTTTAATCAACGGTTAGGATAAATATCGGGACGATATTGAAGGTCTTGATTGGAAGTATACAATGAGCTAGGATGGGTGCGCCCTGCAGGAGAGTATTTTGATGATTTAGCATCACGCTCATTCTTCCAGGACCTGGAAATAGATGAGGATGGCAATGTATCTTGTAAGATGCATGATCTTATGCATGATTTTGCAAATTTTGTTGCAAACAATGAGTGCTCGATTGTGGAGAGCGTGGACACCAAATTCGACTATTCCAAAACCCGCCATTTAACTCTTGAGATCAGGAAATCTAATGACTCTTTCATTCCTCCCCCTATTTTGAATGCAAAGAATTTGCGAACTCTTTGTATATCCATACCCGAATCCAAGACCCAATCTAGATATAAAGTTGTTACACCATTTGACATGTCTTAGGACCGTGGATTTGTCGTGTGTTGCAATTGAAACACTACCAAATGAGGTGGGGAGTTTAATACATCTAAGGTATCTCGATTTATCGAAGACAAAATTAGTGGAACTACCTGAAAGCGTTTGTAATCTCAGAAACTTGCAAACGCTGAAACTCACTTCCTGTGAGAAACTTCCTAGACTTCCTGAAGGGCTAAGAAAACTAGTTAACTTGAGGCACCTTGAACTTAATTACACTGATGCCCTCGAATGTTTACCAAAAGGAATTGAGGAACTAAGATGTCTTCAAACATTGTCCATGTTTGTTATGAGTGAAAAAGGTTGTCAGCTTCGGGAACTAAGCAATCTCAACAACCTCCGTGGTTCCCTGGCAATAGCAGATATCAGAGGAGGTGGATCAAAAGAGTCTATAAACTTGAAAAGTAAAGAACACATCCGCACTCTGGGATTGCAGTTCGTCAAAGAAGATTATAAGGGGGAGAGAGATGATTCAAAGAATTTGCGAACTTTCTTTGTATGGGTATACCCGAATCCAAGTTGGAATTGCTTCAATTTCTCTTTCTCTGAGGATTGATTCATTTTCACCCAAGGGACTCTTTAGTGGTTTGGAGGCGTCATCAATAACAGTAGCTTACCCAAACTTGAAGGAACTTATTATAAATGGCCAGAAGCATTGGGAGGAGTGGGTAATGGAGACCTCGAGTGAAGATATTAATCTTATGCCTCTTCTTCAACGATTGGATATTTATGAATGCCCTATACTAAAGTCGTTACCGCACCAAATCTTATCTCAATTAGTAAGGATACTGTTCATTGTGAATTGTCCAGAATTGACAATCTCATGTCTTCCTCCGCTCCTTGAGGAGTTGATTTTTGATGGGGATGCAGGTTCCCCCTTCAGTGACAATACCAGTCTCAAAGTTATGCGGATCCAGTATCCACCGCATTCAACACTTCCACAAGGCTTATCATAACTCAAGGCACTCCATACTTTGAAAGTACTGGACTGCAATTCCTTTATGTGTATACCCACGAATTGCAACATGTTACCTCACTTAAGAAATTGTATATTGATAGTTTTTCTATCTTGGGACCACGTTGCGAGAAGGAAGTAGGAGAGGACTGGAGCATCATATCCCACATCCCAAACATTTACATTGATTGAAAGAAGATCCAAAGAGGTACTCATTCTCTCTCTAGTTCTCCTCTCTCTATGTGACATATTGATTGTGATACAGTATCTTGTGTATACCTTTTCTTCTTTTGCAGCATAGTTTGTGACTTCAACTCAACACATTTATCTCCGCTATAACAAACAGCAAATAGAGAAAACAGAAAAAATTGTTGATAGGATTGTGAAAATGCTTACTGCTTCATTTACTTGGATTTTGGAATAGTTCATCTGGTCAAGTTTTTCAGTTTCGTGCATAAATCCCTCAGTTTACCTATGGAGCCAAAATTATATTTAATCAAACATATGTAGTGTTTAATCAACCGATTTTAGGGAGAGAGCTTTCTTTGTTTATATGTAATATTGGTGTGTATCTAAATGCTTCACTGGTTTGCCTAAAAAAATGTTAAAACTTCCCACACAAGAAACATGTTTATTTCATCACCAAACTCTTAAAAGTAGACCACCATTATACTCAAAACACACATTCAGAGTTGAAACAACTCAAAAACATACCAACAACAACAAGAACAACCCATTAACCAACCCTAATCTCGATAGTCCTCGGCTTCTTCGGCTCCGGTGGAGGCAACTTCTCAACAGTAGCACTAAGAACCCCATCTTCACAAGCAGCACTAATCTTATCAATATTCGCATTCTCAGGCAACACAAACTTCCTCGTAAACTTACCAATTCTCCTCTCCATCCTAACATACTTCTCCCCTTCTTTCGCCTCTTCTCTCTTCCTCTCCCCACTAATCACCAACACATTCTCATCCTCAACTGTTACCTTGATATCCCCTGATTTCAAACCCGGCATGTCGATGATGAAGATGTACGAATTGGGGTACTCTTTCACGTCTGCTGGGGTGGATGCCATTGCTTTCACATCGCGGACGTAAGTGCGTGTTGGGGCGTTGGGAGATTGGGAGGTGGGGTCTTCCGTGGAAGGGTCAATGATCATGGTGGAGAAGAGTGGGTGGTCTAGGCCTAGAACTCGCAAGTCCATGGTGGTGATGGTGTTTGATCAAATGCTTCAATGAGAGAAAAAAAAACGTAAAACTTTGAGAGAAAAGGATTGCTTTGTTTGGTTTGTTTGATTGATTTGAGTGAGTGAGTGAGTGAGAGAGATGTGTTCATATATTTGTTGGGTGAAGGTTCTGGAGAGAGACGTTAATGGGGTCGAGGAGGTTTTGAGAACGTTGGGGAAGTTTCGATACTCTTCTGTGTATATGGGCCTGAAATTGTTTTTGGGTATAAGCATTTGGGCTTTTATCATCAAACTTGATTTCGAGATCTCTAATCTTTGGGCTTTAATCTTCCCTAACCCAAGATAGTAGTAGTCGTAGGAAGTGGGATGGTTTTTGGAACGACCAGAAAATGTTACCCAAACTGAGAAGCGTCGTCTTAATTACCAAAATCTCCTAGATTAAGATTAATACTTTCCTTTAAAATCCGGAAGATCGTTTGGTTCATCATTTTTCACCATTCTCCAACAAGTCAGTCTTCCAGGACTCGCCACGGTACCTCTGCAAGAGGCACACTCGATTTTAAGTGGGGATAAATCTTGGCAGATATCCTCCGGTGTTGAGTTTTGAACCCCTAACCCAACCCCAAAACGGATACAATAAAATGCACCCCTTATAAACGCACAACCTCACTAATCGCACATAAAATGTTGGTCCCATTGTCGGGACAGTACACATTAATGATTTCCCTGCATATTAGTTTTTTTCTAGTCCCAACAATATAGTTTTACCTATGTAATTGCACATAGCTCTCTATATTGCATATGTATTAAATTACCTACAAATAACAATATCCTCACTTAGTTTCGTATGGTCATTACATCACCAAAAAAAAAAAAAAAAAACTTAAGGTTTTAAACTATTTCTCATAAATCTCGAATTAATCTTCGGACTTTAGCTAAGAAATATACCTTAGGAGATGCTTATTAGAACCTGTGTGTATTCGGGTACATTTCGTATAGCAAGTGGTAGTGATATTGGAGATCAGATGTGATGTGTGAGTTCATTGGGTTGTTTATCTTTTATCTTCCTTCTCCTGATCGATATCAGGCAAGGGCATTTATCTGAGATCAATTGCATTAACATGATATAAGTAAATCATAGTATTCTAGTAGGTTCTAATCTTCACTATACAAAGCATGCTCTAAATATTAATTTTTCATTGGTTTATTATCCTCTTAGTTGTCGTTCTTATCGTCGCACTAATTTACATTACACATCTCAGTATTGTGTATGCAGTCATGTATCCCCTAGTGGTTTATTTCATAATGTTTCTTTAGGTATACAACTGTTGATCTTTCTGAGTTAGGCTTTGGTTCTTAATAAGTTAATATCCTAATATTCTTATAGTCTAATGGTAATTTTGGTTAGAGGATCACTTGGGAATTGAAAGTATAAAGAAACTACTTCAGATTGTATTATAGGTATACAAACTAGGTATTATGGAAAGTTGGTATTTGTGATAACCTTGATTAGTTATGTTTTTGGTCCTTCTTTGGACATCGCTTATTCTTGATTCATTTGTATTCTACTTGATTAGGCTTACCCTTAGGTTTGAAGTTCCACTATCCTCTGATATTGTCGTTTGTTGACAAAAACAACTTAGGTTAGAGTGTGTGTCGGTTGACTCAAGTACCGTTGATAGAGTGTGTGATTTGATCTTCAAGAAGTGTTAAACATGGCTATGGTGATTTGATCTTCAAGAAGCGTTTAAGAAGTTTGGCAATCATCACATGGAGAATCCCCAAAGCCGGTATGAGAAATCCTTTTTTTCTCTATTCATTTGAAAATACGGTTTATGTTTTAAAAACAAAGAAAAATGATTTTCCACTTAAAATTGAGTTTTGGGTAAAACTGTTATTGACCTGGGCGCCCAGCTATCACCCAGGTATTTCTGGCTATGTTTTTCTTGATTTTTATATAAGACTTGGGTGCCCAGCTAAGCTCCCAGGTGACGCCCAGGTCCTACTGGTTTTTTATTTGAGGATCATTGTATGGTACTTGGGTGCTCAGTTGATCACCCAGGTCAGACCCAAGTCTCTTTCAGGTTGTTCTATTCTCCATTGATTTGACCTCGAGATTCACATCTTTTATGATTTTTTCAATTTGCTTTAAGTTGAACTTGTTTGAGAAAAATTCTTCACCTCTCACCACTCAATCTAGGGCTTTTATCTCTTTGAAGAAAACCTTTTTTAAACCTTAGAACTTATGAATCTGATATTCTCTTGAATCATTAACTCCATTGTTTATCAAGAGAATCGAGGTTGTTGAGAGAGAAACCATAAAGCTTGTCCTAAGCTTTGGGTATTTGATTTGAGGAATTCCAAAAGGTATTTCAAAACCCTCAAAAAACAAATCTTAATTTTAAATTCTTCATTGCTCGGGGATTCGAGTGTGGCGAAGCTTTGAGGCGCAAGCTTATCTTGGTGATTCACGGAGATAGTAATGATCGGAGAGGACGCGAAGACTTTGGCTAGGGTTTGGCGAGGCAAGCGGATACTTAGTGAGGTAACAAAGGCGTTGTTGAACTCTTGTGTAACAGTTGATTAATTTACTAGTGAATTTCTTAGGCCGGAGGTTTTCACCCATTCGTGGGTTTCCTTCGGGGTATATCTTGCGTGTTATTTAAGTTTCTGCTCCTAATATTTGTTATTGCTTGTGGTATAGTAGGTTTGTGAGAATGATATTTTAAGATTTATCCTATTCACCCCCTCTAGATTAGTTAGCTAGATTGTTTAGAATTTCTAGGTTAACTCATGAAGGCGTAAATGCTTAGAAAGATGTATGTATACGGTGCTCTTGTCAGATGTTTAAATCGAGGGTTGGTTATCTTATAGAGATCCACAAAGTAATCTACTCTTAGAGTGATCTGGACACATTTTGGTATGGCTGATATTATTCTTAAATTATATGGGACGGAGTGTTTGGACTAAACTTTACCTTAAGATTGTATAGTTCATTAAGTAGCTTATCGATACTTGTTTGGTTTGAGGCAATTTTAATATATATCTTTGATACGAGTATCCTATAAAACAACATGGTTGAGATGCATCCAGGTAGCATGGATTAAAATTCATTGGAGCCGAGATTTTCTAAATGTTTTCGTCAGGTGGTTTGTGCTTTTGGAAATGGTTGTACGAGCGTGGTTTATGATTCACACTAGATATTATATTAATGATAAGAGCATTAGAAGTCATTAATAATGTCCCCGTTAGTCTCCTAGTGATTTCATCTATACTGAGAGGTTGTATTCTTAGGTTTGAAACGGTTAGGGAGACCCTATATATAAATTAAACATTATTGACGAGTCTTTTATTCTAGAGCAGCTTAGATAATTCTTCGGTATGTCTTTTGTGATAGTTGATCCTAACTAGAAGTTATCATGATTCAGTAGTCGCAACTTAGATTTGCTTTCATGTTTAAAACTTCCTTTCGATATAGTCATATTGACAGATAGATCATTGGATGTTGGAGCTTTACTTCATTTGATAGAATCCCCACTTGTTATTAAAGTGAGGGTAGATAAATCATCTAGTTGTAAGAGCGATAGGTCTTTTGATATTGTCCCAGATGCTGATTAGGCAGGGGCAGACAGATCATTTGATTTTTCTTGGATTCAAACTTCTTTATTTTCATTTCGTTGAACGACTTCGAGTTATTATACACAATAGGGCTATGCTGTTACGGTCCTTGGGTTTGATTCCCTAAATAAAATATTCGGTTACTGCTAGTCAGTGTCCCAAGGTTGCAATCCCCTAAACTATACCTCAGTTACCTATCGGCTTTGATATTCTGTGTAAATACTCCCCGTGGGCATAGATCCCTAAAAGTGAAAATAAATCAGGCTTTAGACCTGTAGGTTAAAACTCATTGAACATCCTGATCAGGTGTGTTACCCGTTAATTCCTGGCTCAATAAAAAGGAATCCGCCAATTTCTGGCTCGACAATAAGAAATATGTTTATGTTAATTACATAAGGGTACGAGAGTGTGGTCCCACAGAATTAAAAGTGACCCTGTGTACTTGACTTCCTAATTCTTTTTCCACATCTACCGTACTTCTTAGGTTGTAGTAGTTAGATCTAAGTTTAGGCTATCGTTGATATTTTGCTAGGATATTTGTTTTACTTAGACCGCCTTCTTTAGGACTCGTAACTTGGTTGATCTTCTCATATATTTATGTTGGGCTCTTCATGTCTCTTTTCTGTGATTATCATGGTCTATCATGTCTTTCCACATCAATGAGAATTAAGAAAATCGCCGAAAACATTTTTGTAGAAGAAGAAGAAACTGCTTTGATTTTTAAGGTTGGTAGTTTATTTTGGGGGTAATCTTACCTCTTATTATTGTTCTTATTATTGTAGCAGATTAAACTACTCAACAACTTCAATAGGGATAGTTTCTCATTTGTTATGTATTATTTGTCATTTGTTTTGCCAGAACTTTGTCATTCTTTCGGAAATCTTTATCATTTTGTTTTTATAACTTTGTCGTTTGTTTAGAAATCTTTGTCATTTGACTGTTTTATTACTGTAGCAGATTAGACTACTCATTAACATTTAATGTATAAGAGTAGGGGTGGCAGCTAGGGGGTAGTAGGTGAGACCAGTATCGATTTTCAAAGCGCATTGCCAAAGTATCGATTTTGGAAAGTTGGCATTTTTTAGTATATATTCTCATAATTGCCGTTAATAATATAGCCCATTCTTTTAAAGTTATATTTTATTTATCAAAAAATATATAATAACAAATTGGTTTTTGCTTGATAAATATCAAAATAATAACTCACAAATATAAAATACCCAAGTAAAGTATTTGCTTGACACTGAAGAATATACCCCTCCATATCTCCAACGAAGCTTCTGCTTACTGCCTAGTCCTTAAAACTAATAAACTCATGACCTACCCAGATGCAGATGTTGGTACTGTTTTTTTTTTCCAAGAGAAGAAGTTCACTATCCTTTGAGCGTTATTAAAGTAAATCTGAGTCGCGGAAGCAAGAACTCGGATTGATAAACGTTAACCTAATTAAAATTAGGGTTTTTACTAACACTAAAACACAAAACTAACTTCAAATCAAAACTAAACAAAAGCTTAAACTGAAACCTAAATTGAACTAACTTCAAATCATTAACTTCAACAACCTCCTCAAAACAGAGAACCTAGGCTCCCTTTTATAGAGCATAAGGGGTAGAAACCCTAATTAAGAATATTCTAGAAACTGGGAGAAATACACTCTTAACCTTGTGTTGGTTAATTAGAAACTCCCTAAAACCTACTAAGCCTCTCTAGCAGAGATGCTTAAATCAAAAGAACATAAATATAAATATTCCGTTGACATGTGAGAAACGAACATGAGAGATGATTCAAATCAAACCCTCCGTCTTCAGAAGATTTCGACCACGAAATCGACAAATTATGCAATATTACGGAACTCGAAACTCTTTTATGCAGCCTACCCATCTTCAAACGTTGAATTTTACCGCGAAATTTACCGTAACCCAAGGTCGTACCCAAGAGCGGGGGTATTATGTTGTCACTAACATCTTTTAGTCGATTAGCACCCAAAACTGGAGAAATTGTGATTCGCTTCTCCAAACTTGCTAAAAAGCCCTCCCAAAATGGATCAACGAACTCTTTCTCAATGATATCATCTGGATACTCGTCAAATATTGGGGGTTTGCCACAATATTCGGTTGGGAAAAATTCACAATCTTGTGTTAAAGAACGATTCCTAAGAGTCTGGTTGGACATATGTGAGGTTTATTTCCCTTGAAAATCGTCGATGATTACGCCGTTTAGAGATTTCAAACCGGCAGTCCCAATTTTTGTCGGTTTTGTAACTTCGACAACTTCGGGATAGTCGTCATAAATAGGCAGCGGGGCTGGTTCTGGCGGTGGTGTGTAAAGAGCACCGGCGGGTGAACGCGTCTATAAACCGATCGAGTTTTTCACAAATTTTTTCAATCGCGTCAAACCGTTTCGCCATTGTTTTGAATTGTTGAACCATACAACGCGGCATCGTGGATAAAAAAAACTTAACTCTTCCAAAGAAATTTTAACTGTAAAATCACTGTAGCAATTGCATAAACTACTGTAGCAGTTACCCAAAATCACTGTAGCAATCGGTGTAAAAAATCCCACAAAATCTTGCTAGCTTTGGTACCAATTTAACGTAAATATGAGTCGCGGAAGCTAGAACTCGGATTAATAAACATTAACCTAATTAAAATTAGGGTTTTTACTAACACTAAAACACAAAACTAACTTCAAATCAAAACTAAACAAAAGCTTAAACTGAAACCTAAATTGAACTAACTTCAAATCATTAACTTTAACAACCTCCTCAAAACAAAGAAACTAGCTTCCCTTTTATAGAACATAAGGGTGTGAAAACCCTAATTAGAAATATTCTAGAAACTGGAAAAAATACCATTTTAACCTTGTGTTGGTTAATTAGAAACTCTCTAAAACCTACTAAGCATCTCTAACAGAGAGGCTTAAATCAAAAGAACATAAATATAAATAGTCCGTTGACATGTGAGAAACGAACATGAGAGATGATTCACATCAGTTATACCTCCAGTTATACCTCCACTGGGCAATGCTCCTACAAACACACGAGCCTGTGTCCTTGAAGCCAGATGAAAATCTTTGTTGTATACGATAGATATGAGGAAGGTATTTTCTTTCCAATATTAGTAACTGGCAGGTTCATGTTTTGCAACTTAATGAATCTCGGCTTATTTGGTGGCATGTCGGGCATGTGTTTGCTTGCTTTATCATGTATGGTTCTCTGGGTCAAATCTCTAACGCAAATAGATGTGTCGGCAGAGTTCGACAAATTAGATCTCATGGAATTTTTCCATTATTGTATCATGTAAAAATGCAAGTGTTACTGATAAGACTTGATGCTTATAGTGAGAGCAAATACTTATTGAATTCACTCAACTTATACAGCCTTGTGAAATTTATTAATTTATAGAGAATAGTTACATAAGAATGAATGTCTGTAAACTGAGTTTGGGTTTTAATTGTTTCTAAAATAAAACTTTTTTTTTTGGCAGGTCAGCAGATTGTTTATTCTATGATTCTCCACGGTTTGTAACACATATTGACGATCCAGCAATTGCTGTAGTTACCAAATATTATTCAAAGGTTTTCCCTCCTAGAAACACCGAAGGAATAAGTTTATACTAGCCTTGCTTGTAGAGGATCTGTTCCTTGCCTCTGTGTCTGGTTGATTGCTTCTTTACTCCAAAAGAGCATCAAATTGGCTTTTGTTAGTGATGTTTGTTTGATTCTTTTGGGGTTCTCCTTTTCCTTTTGGTTTACTTGGTACTTTGATTGCTTATTTGTATCTTCTTAAATCTGAGCTGCAAATATTCTATCTTCACTATAAGTATTTCACTTTTTTCTCCATTCTCCCTTACAATTCTTCAACCGTTATCTATCAACTATGACTGATGCACTTGTCTCTGTCTTGGTAGAACAATTGGCCTCCTTCCTCCTTGACAATCTCAAAGAGGAGGTTGGGCTCGTGGCCGGTGCTCGTGGAGAGGTTAAAAAGCTCTCTTCAACATTTAAGAAGATCCATGCTGTTTTATATGATGCAGAGAACCAGCAAGTGAAGGACGAGTCTGTGAAGGTTTGGTTAGGAGAGCTCAAAGATGTAGCGTACGAGATCGAGGACATACTCGACGAATGGCACACTAGAATCCTCAAATCGCAGATGGACGGGGTTGATGACAATGCTGGCTCTAGTAGTAGCAAGAAAAAGGTACCGTCCTACTTTCTATCTCCTTGCTCTTGTTTCAAAAAACTTAGCTTGCACCGTGACATTAGTCATAAGATGAAAGAGTTAAGAGAAAGGCTAGACGTGATCGCTAGTGAGAAAGATAAATATAGTCTTAACTCCGTTAGCAGAAATGCAGATCCCATTGTAAGACTAGATACTATCTCTATGATCAATGAATTAGAGATATGTGGTCGGGATCAGGATAAAAAGACTATAATTAGCAAGTTATTGAGCGAGAGTAGTCAAAAACAAATGGGTGTCCCCGTCATTTCTATCGTAGGAATGGGGGGCCTTGGGAAGACAGCTCTCGCACAAATTGTCATCAATGATGCTGAGGTGACGAATCACTTTGAGAAGAAAATATGGGTGTGTGTCTCGGATCCCTTTGACGTTAAAAAGATTGCCGAAAAAATAATTGAAGCCCTTGGTGAGAGTGTCCCAACTGTTACTTCTTGGGAAACTCTTCATCAACAGTTATGCAAATCTATCCAAGGCAAGAAAATTCTTCTTGTCTTGGATGATGCGTGGACTGAGGATAAAAAGATTTGGGACCAAATAAAATGTGCCCTTGATCTTGGTGCAAAAGGAAGTCGAGTCGTAGTTACTACACGCAGTGATGTTGTTGCAGTGACCGTAGGCTCAACCTACAAACATGATCTGGCAATATTAGATGATCATGATTGTTGGTTGCTGTTTAAGCGTCTTGCTTTTCACGGGAGGGGAGAAGAAGACTGCCATAGGTTGGAAAGTATAGGTAAAAAAATCTCAAACAAATGCAAAGGTGTACCTCTTTATGCAAAAACTTTGGGAAGTCTCATGCCACATAAAAGAACGATGAAAGATTGGCAAGATGTCTTGACAAGCGACTTATGGGACTTGCCCAACATCAGCAAAGACGTCTTACCACCTTTGTTGCTAAGTTACAATGCTTTACCCTCGCACCTAAAGCGCTGTTTTACATACTGTGTCGTATATGTAAAAGATCATATGTTCAGCAAGGATGTACTTGTGAAGCTGTGGATGTCACAAGGTTTTGTTCGGTCCACTCAAACAAGGGACATGGAGATTATTGGCGGTGAGTATTTTGACGATTTGGCGTCGCGCTCATTCTTCCAAGACCTGAAAATTGATGAGGATGGCAGTGTTTCTTGTAAGATGCATGATCTTATGCATGATTTTGCAAATTTTGTTGCAAACAATGAGTGCTCGATTGTGGAGAGCGTGGACACCAAATTCGACTATTCCAAAACCCGCCATTTAACTCTTGAGATCAGGAAATCTAATGACTCTTTCATTCCTCCCCCTATTTGGAATGCCAAGAATTTACGAACTCTCCTTGTATGGGTGGGTAATCCAAGACCCAATCTAGATATAAAGTTGTTACACCATTTGACATGTCTTAGGACCGTGGATTTGTCGTATGTTGCAATTGAAACACTACCAAATGAGGTGGGGAGTTTAATACATCTAAGGTATCTCGATTTATCGAAGACAAAATTAGTGGAACTACCTGAAAGCGTTTGTAATCTCAGAAACTTGCAAACGCTGAAACTCACTTCCTGTGAGAAACTTCGTAGACTTCCTGAAGGGCTAAGAAAACTAGTTAACTTGAGGCACCTTGAACTTCTTTACACTGATGCCCTCGAATGTTTACCAAAAGGAATTGAGGAACTAAGATGTCTTCAAACATTGTCCAAGTTTGTTATGAGTGAAGAAGGATGTCAGCTTCGAGAACTGAGCAATCTCAACAACCTCAGTGGTTACCTGAGAATAACAAATATCAGAGGAGGTGGATCAAAAGAGTCTATAAACTTGAAAAGTAAAGAACACATCCGCACTCTGGGATTGGGTTTCGTCAAAGAAGATTATGTGGGGAAGAGAGATGATGATGGTAGTGCAATTGAGTTATTTGAACCACATCCAAACTTGGAGGAGTTGGCAGTGTGGTACTACGGTGGTTCCAAGTTCCCTAATTGGATGGAGTTCCAATCCTCATCCATTATGCTGCGTCGATTACGAATCGTTAAGTGCAGAAATTTGGAGGTATTACCGTCTTGGGCAAAGTTGGAATCGCTTCAATCTCTCGTTCTGCAAGAATTAGATTCAATGTCACCGATGGGACTCTTTAATGGTTTGGAGGCGTCATCAACAACAGTAGCTTACCCAAACTTGAAGGTACTTGTTATATGGGACATGAAGCATTGGGAGGAGTGGGTAATGGAGACCTCGAGTGAAGATATTAATGTTATGCCTCTTCTTCGAGATCTGTTTATTTTGAATTGCCCTGTGCTAAAGTCAGTGCCGCACCAAATCTTATCTCAATCAGTAAAGATACTGTTCATTAGGGATTGTCCAGAATTGATAATCTCGTGGCTTCCTCCACTCCTTGAGGAGTTGACTTTAGATGGGGATGCAGGTTCCCTTTCAAGATCGTTGCACTTCAAGAACAATACCAGCCTCAAAGTTATGTGGATCCAAAATTTACCGCATTTAACATTTCCACAAGGCTTATCACAACTCAAGGCACTCCAAACTTTGAAAATAGTGGACTGCAATTCCTTAACGTGTATACCCCACGAATTGCAACATCTTACCTCACTTCGGGAATTGGTTATCTCTGGGTGTCCTATCTTGGGACCACGCTGCGAGAAGGACGTAGGAAAGGACTGGAGCATAATATCTCGCATCCCAAGCATTTACATTTATTGACGAGAATGGGAAGAATTATCAGTTTCAGACGATTGACAGCCGCTCTTGTGAGGTAAAAGATATAAGTCATTTTTTGAATTTGAACTTTTAACTTTCATGTTTTAATTAGGGCAATATATTTACCAATCGTACTACTTCTTGCAGTAAGGATCATCACTGACAGTGAGACCAATTTGTCTCGTTTCATAGACTGAACCAAAGCTTATCAGGTAAAACTTAAATGGACTCTTTTCATACTAGAACATCCTTATGTTCATGCTACCTCTTCGTCTGCATTTACTAACTATGTTTTATCAAATGAATATTTGCAGGAGGGATGGATTCGACTGCTGATTTGTTGTGCGATAAAAGTAGGCGACGGCATTGGCATCATATCCCGCATCCCCAACTTTGAGATTACTGTTAGACAAGGATACAATGAGGGTCAATTGCACACGAAGATTCACAGACCCCTTTATTTTGTGAGGTAAAATAACTAGTTCATAAATTTTGAAACTTCAATTTAAAGTGTTCCTTGTTCCTTATCAATATAGGACCCTACTTACTCTTATCGCACTAACGTCTGCCTGTGAGTTTGTAAGACGGACCAAAATTTACGAGGCAAACATTTAAGTTGACCCCATTTTTGAATTTGGTTTGAGTTGCATATATGGCAATTATAGTGAAGACTGAAATCGACCATATTGTTGATTCTTGCAAGTGTATGTTTGTAAGGTGCATAATGAACACTTGAAATTGGGTTAACTGAAATGATTGTCACCTTTTATTCTTTCTTGGTTACAGGTCATACATATTCAAAAAGGTGCTGGTGTTTTGATATGCGTTTACTCATGGAATTAAGTTACGAGCTGGAAGAGATCAATGTTTTTACGGAAGCTGGAAAGCCTGATCGGACATGGTGAAGAAGTATGCATCTTCTACCTAAACTCTTTCAACTGGTAGAAGGCTTCTTGTATCGCTTCAACTACATAATCGGACTAAAACATCTTGGCTTATGCACGTCTTAGTGCATGCCTCGGCTTTCACCTCAGCTACGGAAAGAACGGAATGAAGTCTGATTTGGAACTACCTCCTAATCTCCCTAGACTCTAGCTGAAAATTTTCATCAAAACTATTTTTCATCAATTTTTTACCAATGTGTTTGGCCTCAGACTGTCTCCTCTTTTAATTGTCCTTGCTCATGTGTATAATACATCTCTCTGTTATTGTAATTTGATATTGGCATTGCACTCTTTGAATCAATTACACTTTTGTTGAAGGTAGTTTTGTATGAAAGCTTTACGTTGTCACTCTCCATTACATTACAAGTTTTTTCTGCATTTTGTGCTATAACGTTCTCGTTAGATTGCAGTGCTATATCATTTCATATCACGGACAGAAAAGTAAACCATACCCAAAGTAGTATCCAGCACTAAATTGAACCGTACAGATAACGGGGAATAATTAGTGTTACATCAAACTAAATAAATAAAAGAGACGATAGCAAAGAAAAACGTCTTATTAACGATAGCATTACCCCATGAGCTTAATACTTAAACTCGGGGGTCGTCCATCAAAGCAACAAGGAAATTGATGGAAACAACAATTAGACGACCTGGCATAAATATCATAGATGTGAGTGGAGACTTCAAGCCGGCGTGTGCTTTGAATCCATTCGCACACTCTGTTACTTTATATGAAGCATTAGAAATGATATCCCAAGCCTTATAGATATCACGACTATGAAAAGATGTGTACGACGATTTTATTATACCGATGGCTAGACCATAGTTTTTATTGCATAACTGCAGGGATTCCTTCACTTTTACGTCAATGACTGTTTTGTTGTTATGAAGCAAGCTGTCGACTTTCTTGATTGTATTTGTAAGATTGGCGACACTTAGATTGGCAAATATCTCTGCGTAGATGATAAAATCTTGGATCTTCCAATAATCTGGATATGATCCCAAGACAGTGATGCAAAACTCACTATCGGTAGTCTCAGCGATAGTGAATGTTGTTTTGGGTTGAGCATTTAACAACTTGTAAGTATCTAAAGAAAAAAGCTGTTGAGTCTGATTTGGAAAAAATTTAAATAGACCATAATATAATCTCCAACAAGATTTGATATCAAACACATTTTTGTTGACACGGTGGGCACAAAAGGGGAATAAAAGGTTGATAGCACAAAGTTGCTTTTGAAGAAATGCAGAAAATATGAAGATGAGAAGAAGAAAACTACCTCCTGAGCTCTCTCTAGACTCTAGCTAAATGTTGTTTAGGGTTGAACATTTAACAACTTGTAAGTATGACTCTCGTTCCTAAAGAAGAAAGCTATTGAGTCTGATTTGGAAAATCTCAAAGAGACCCAACATAATCTGTACTACTCTATACTAGATCTCAAGTCTCGAGATAAGACCAATATTAATTATTCTCCGTTCACATTCAGTAGGGATTATTTTGCTAAATCCTTCCCTAGAATATTTCTTTTATGTAAGCGAATGTTGTTTAGGCTTTGAGAATATAGTTTGGCTCTGGCACCAAGCTTGCCTTGCAAAAAAAGATCTCCAAATTGGGTAGATCGTGCTTGTATAACGTTGCCCGCTATTCTTTTAGCATGGTCGAATCCTTGGGACTGTCGTTACTTGACGAGCCCTTTAGTTAGTGGTTAGTGAGGAAATGTAATAATTCCAAAAATTAATGTACAGGTTTTTAGACCGTTTTGCCTTGATGTTCCAGCCAAAATTTCATTACAGTTTGGTTTTAAGTTCGTAACAATAGAAACTTTAAGAGAAAATCCTAAATTTCGCTAATAAATAAAAACGAGGGTCGATTATTATGGAAAAATAGTGAAATTAGTGATACATACTGTTAACTGGTCGTTGTAACAAAATTAAATGAGCTTGTATTGTACTGAAAGGAACTATGATTATCCTTGGGAAAGTGTGATTTTGTGAATCGAATGAGTTAATACATCTACATATTCAAGCTTACTGTGACTTGATTACATAAACTAGCTAGGTTTGATGAATATTTTGCGCAACAAAGATAAATATTAGCCGGTCTCTATGCGAAATTTTAGCAGGTTGTCTAACCAAAAGAGCTCGTTGTGAAAGGGACAGTGATTTGATTTGGTGAATCGAATGAGTTAATGCATCTACATAATCTAGCTTAATCTATGTGACTTGATCTAACCAACTAGCAAGGTTGATGGATAACTTGCGCAACCAGCTAATCAATTTCAGCGAGTTAATATATGGATGACCTTGATGGGAAAGGTACGCACATTTCAGTGAGTCCTACACAGTGCCGTAAACATTCAATCTATTTTCAGAAAATTGTAGTGAAACTCGAATTGTAATACTCTTATGAGACGAAAGTGGTGACGTATTGCTGCCCTTCAATTTAATCTACACAGTAAAAAAGTTGCTCAGCCGAACATTACCAACACAAAGATCGTACACCCACAACTCGCTTAGCCGAAACACAAGCAATATTATTGATTTTCAGTTGAAAATATGCCTCAAGTTGCGCCATATATAAAAATTATCATTAAGCAAGTATCATACTACTTTCAAGTATCGATTTTTAGAACGAATGAATGTACGATCTTGGACTTTGCTCTAGCGGCTTTGGGTATGTAAAGGATGAGCTAGGTCCAAAAGTGGCCACCTTGATAGGCATAAAACAGTGCAGGTATGTCCATTGCGACGTCAGTGATGAGGAACAGGTGAAGTCCATGGTAGACCACTGTCCAAACATTTGGGTAACTCGATATACTTTGGGAAAGGCAAATACAATCACTCAGATCTAGAGGCAAACAAGTGGCTTCAAACAAAACTCAAAAATGGGTTTTACCGAAGTATGTTTGAACAGAGACTTCTATTCGAACAAAAAACCAAAGTGTATTCGAATAAAAAACTCTCGGCCTGAATTGTTCGAACAGACAATTTGTCGGTTCGAACAGCAAAGGAACAACCTCTACAGTTACATTAGGGCATTGCTAAAAAAATCAGTCATGAAATGCTAAGAAAATCTGTAATGAATCTTGTGTCACTAGGTGATACGAATTTGTGACTCGTAGTCATATGCAACTCCATGAGGGTTGTAGTCTCGGAAGGTGCATGGACTACCAAAGTTGCTAAAGCGGCTTTGGGTATGTTGTTTAGCTCTCGGAGAATGGTACCACTCTTATCTCTGAGTTGGGTCGATCACCTATATTGCATTGCCCGCTATTCCTGACGAGCCTTTTGGTGAGCAAATGTAATATCCCCTACAAGGGTTGAGCAAACCCATAACCAAATATTAGAGTATAACCAAATGTAATTCCAAGAAAACCTCACTACACAATTTAGGATTCCAACTTACTACATTCTCAAAGCTAAAGCCTAAATGAGTACAAACAAATCTCTACTTATTTAGGAATTTTGTTGCAGCATCGCCTAATTCGCAATATTCATTTAGGAACAAAACAAGATTACTATTTTCCAAAAAGAGATAGGGACTCTTGCAGGCGAGGCAAGGTTTAAATTGACTCGAACAATTCCTGAATTGGAAGAAAAGCTAGGCTGAAACATGACAAGATTTGAAGGAAAAGTTGCAATCGTTACTGGTGGAGCAAGCGGCATTGGGGAGGCAACCGCACGCCTTTTTTCCAGTCACGCTGTTAAACATGTGGTGATTGCAGATATCAACGATGAGCTAGGTCCAAAAGTGGCCACCTCGATAGGCATAAAACAGTGCAGTTATGTCCATTGCGACGTCAGTGATGAGGAACAGGTGAAGTCCATGGTAGACTATACTGTCCAAACATTTGGGCAACTTGATATCATGTTTAGCAATGCAGGTATCATCAATCGACACCAAAATATTGTAGATATTGATTTATCTTCGGCTAAACGTCTGTTCGAGACAAACGTGCTTGGTAATCTTGCTTGTGTGAAGCACGCTGCACGGGTGATGATAGAAGGTGGCAACAAAGGGAGTATTGTGTGCACTGGAAGTATTGCAGCAAGTTCAGGACAAGAGAAATTCTTCGATTACACTATTTCAAAACATGCGGTCCTTGGACTGGTTCGTGCAACAAGTCGTGAGTTAGGGAGTCATGGGATTAGAGTAAATTGTGTATCCCCCGGTGCCGTTTTTACACCGTTTGCACGTCATGTGCTTCAGGATACAAAGGTGTTGGAAAAGATTGGTGCCCCAGTGTTGAACTCAATTAGGTCCCTGATGAAACCGAATAATATTGCAAATGCTGTGTTATTTCTTGTTTCCGACGAGTCTACGTTGGTGAATGGTCAAAATCTAATCGTTGATGGAGGTTATTTTTCTTGTTGAGTTGTGATTCAGACGATCTAATTTATAGATATGCTATATGTACGAGATTTTCCTTTATTTGTTTCTTCTGCTTTTTGAGCTTCACTAACTTGGTTGAAAAAAGAAAAACCAAATCCAACTCAGTGAGGCTCTATTTCTTTCAACACTATCACTTGGATTTTTAATATATATATATACATACAAATTGGCCGCCCAAGTCTTAGTAGTCCGATCTGAATTTTTGTTAAAAAAAATAATTTGGCGCCTAAACCTCAGGTGTCCGATTATAAAACAAACAGGCACCCAACACTTGGACGCCAATCGCGACGTAAAATAGTAAGGTTGAGTATTAGATTCCAAATATCTATCTCCAGTAGCCACGTACAATCAAACAAACGCGTATAAGTACCTAAAATTAAATATAATGGACGACTAAAATACATGTTCGAGTATATTAAAAATATCATAAATACCCGCTCATCAAGAACTATTTGAGACTTCAAGAGTTCTCTGATTTATTTCATGCTTATAGAGGGAAAACCCCAAACTAACTCCTTCATCACAAAAGCCATTGAGCTTGATTCCAGGCACACACAACTCCCACCAACAACAATCATCTTCACTTCAACCTCCACCTCTTCTCATCTCTTTAATTCTCAAAGAAAAACTTAAATAACCATCCTCGACAACAGTTACAATATGCAATATAGGTAATTACATTGGTCATAAGCAGTAGCCTATTTTAAATGAAAGAGCAATCCAGTCGTATTCTTGGTGGATCCCCCAATAGGTGACTGATTCATTTATTTGGTAATAATATCACAAGTCTTCTACCTCAAATAAAAACGAAAAAACAAGAAAACAACTATACAATCTGTTTATCTCATAACGTTCACACATTACAAAAAAATGTCTTCCGCCTGAAACATGGATGAGGAGGAAGCTGAGTTCGAAAGATTCGCTCTTTTTGTTCAGATCCTTATGGGGATCATGTTTGGTAACTTTTTCTTCTTCTTCTTCTCTTTTATTTTCGCAAGATAGAAACTTCAAGTAATTAAAAAGAGGAATGCTATGAAGCAACTCTTTAAACTGTCTTATGCTACTCATCCCTCATATATGACCTATTACAATGTATCAGTACTTGCAAGTTACAACCATGTATCTGTTTGCTCCATGCTTTAGTAACTCATCATAACAAAAATCATGTAACTCAGTATGCTATAACATTTTAGCCATGTGAGTAAAATTGGACAATTGCTAGCTATAAGATTCATGTATGAGAAGAAAGTTTGGTTCATCCAGGGTCAACAATTGCCTATATTACCAAAAATGTTTCCGGTCACGGACATTTTAAATAGAGAAATTTTAAATACACCCCAAGATAGGGCCCAGACCTAAAAGAAATTTTCTAAGGCAAAATGATTTTTATTGAAGTAAAATGAAAATACAAAAGAGAAAAAGATAGGGCCCAGACCTAAAAGAATGAGGGAAGCAACAATATCAATATTGTTGCACGCCTCTAACAATTCCTAGGGGGGCGCCTCATCTAAATCTAAAGCTCGGTAAATTGAGTACATCATGAAAAAGAAAAGAACGTAAAAAGCTAGGCTTTGTAAGCCACCAAGTAAATGTAGGAACAATAAGAATGGTCATGTTGAGAAGCTTATCCACCGTCGTGTAGCCTCCCTGAAGATATGAGAAACTTTGAAATTGATAGATTCAATGTAGTGCAAGCAATTAAGCCATCTATTTTTAAGTTTTCATGGTACTTCAGTTTTTTATATTGAGGAGCATACCTCTGACGGTCCATGAATCCAACTCAAGCCAAAGGTGGTGAGTATGCAATTCTTTAGCTTGCCCGAGGGAGGTAATGACAACCATAATCTCCGCATAGAAAACATTGTGATAACCGAGCGAAACTTTACTTGCACCCAAGAACTCCCTATTAGAGCCTTTGGAAATACCCCCACAACCAGAAGGGCTTAGGTTGTCTTTAGAGGCGCCATCCGTGTTAAGCTTGACATAAGGCGGAGCTGGAAGAGTCCAAACAACTTGTTGAATAGAAGGGGTATTCTGAAGTCTTCCTTGAACACAAAGAAAAATTAATATGGGCTCGTCGCCCGTAACCATAGTACCCTTGGAGAGTAAATTAGCATTTGAAATACATCCCTTTAAAATAGCAATGCTTTGAGTTGTAGTCACGAAATTGTTATCAAATCTAATAGCATTCCTCGCTTTCCAAATAATCCAGAATCCTAAGATAATAGCGTAAAGCCACAAATTCCCCACCCAATCAAACCATAGTAACTATACTATAGGTGTTGGGTTACAGCTCAAAACAGACAAAGTCGTTCGAACGAGTCATATAGTCGTTCGAATGAAAACTGCGGTGTTTGTTTTTTGTTTAAGTTCGTTTTGAAGGGAATATATTCCAAAGCGATGGTTTGTCTCATGATGCGTACTTCGCTGATGACCTAATAGAAAGTCTATAAATATAAAGTGTGAGTTAAAAGCCTCTGTACAGTGAGAAAAAAGAGTTAAAATAGAAAAAAATAACAAATCTAGGGACTCTGGAGAGATTTCTTAGGTTTTATATCTAGGGTTTATTGCAAGAGATTATCTATAAGGGTAGAGGTGAGATAGAGTGATCTCTAAAACTTTTTGTAACCCTAATTGATAATAGATTCATCGTGCTTGTCGGGGGTGGTTTTGATCTTTTTGGGTTTCCACCTAAATTAAACCTTGTGTATGTATTTTATTGTCTTAGATTGAATTGTCCGCGGCTAGAATTAGATCTTCGGTTCTTGCTCAATCGTATTGTGCTTCCGCATTACGATTTGCCCCCTCGGTTTCCTAACAATTATTGTCAGAGCGAAGTTTGGGGCAATTAGAGAAGCAAGATGGGAGGATCTAAGTACACTAGCGCGATCAAATTTGATGTAGAGAAGTTTGATGAGAAGATCAATTTTGGATTGTGATAAATACAAGTCCAAGATATCTTGATTCAAGACAGGTTACGCAAGTCACTAAAAGGGAAGCCTATACCTAAAACTTTGGTTGAAGGTATAGCGGCCCAGAATGCGAACGACGAAGAAGAAAACTGGGAAGATCCGGATTCAAGGGCTGCAAGCGGGATATGCCTTTGTCTCGCTAAAAAAGTTTTGGCAAACGTGGTTGGAGAGAAGACCACAAATGGTCTTTGGTTAAAAGTTTGTACCAAACGAAGAGTCATTCCAATCGCTTATACCTCAAGGAACGACTTCATACGCTTTTGATGGATGAGGGTACGAATGTTGGTGATCACCTAGGTTGTTTGGACGAGATCGTTTCGGAATTGTAATCAATCGGAGTTAAAGTTGAGGATGAATATAAGGCGCTTCAACTCATATGGTATCTTCCTTCTACCTTTAAACATCTTTAACCTACGTTGATGTATAGGAAGGAAACTTTGAGTTTTGAGGAGGTTGCAAGTACGCTTCTTTTCGAGGAGAGAAAGCTTACGGGTAGCGAATCCTCTGTAAAAAACTCGACGATGGTGGTTAATGGGAAGATAAGCTCTAGTAAGTTCAGAAAAAGAACTTGTTGGAGCAGTGGTCAATTGGGTCATTATAAATCGGATTGCAAAACTGGGAAAGGTAAAGGAACAAGTTCGACAAAGGGCTCCGAAAGTAACACTAACAAACTGGCGACGGTTACTAGTAACGATGGTGACGAGGCACTCCTCGTGATGGTCGCTGATGGTTCTTACCACGATATATGATGGGTGCTTGATAATGGGGCTACAATGCATGTATGCGCATACGATGCATTGTTTGGCAAATATGCAAGGTGTGAGGGTAGCAAGTTTGTGTCGACGGGCGATGACTCTCGAAGGATGATTTCGGGAGTGGGTGATATTCGTGTGAGGATGTTCGATGGACGCATCGTAGTTATTCATGATATTCGACATGTGCTGAGTATGACTCATAATCTAATTTCATTTTCCAAATTAAATAATGAGGGTTACAATTACTCCAAGCGAGGTGGAGTAATACAAGTTTATTATAAGTCTTCTTTGATCATAAATGGAGTTCTAAGCGGGAACTTGTATGCAGTGTTTGGTAAATCAGTGGGTGACGATGCGAATGTTGTCTGTACCAATAGAGTTATAAAGATTTCTTGAAAGGAGAATTTAGTTCAAGGTGGAGCAATGACACGGTCTACAAAGATAATCAGAAAGTGGGTTCTGATTGGTGGGTCTAGAAACAAACTAGACTCGTGTAATTCTCTTAATTGAGAAGTTACCCATAAGGGCAACGCGATAAGGATACACGGCGAATGCAACGGATAAAACAGTTTTTCACCGAGGTGGATATTGTTGGGTTACGGCTCAAAACAGACAAAGTCATTCGAAAACCGCAGTGTTTGTTTTTTGTTTAAGTTTGTTCTGAAGCGAATATATTTCAAAGCGATGGTTTGTCTCGTGATGCGTACTTCGTTGATGGCCTAATAGAAAGTTTATACATATTGAGTTTGAGTTAAAAGCCTCCGTACAGTGAAAGAAAATAGTTAGAGAGAAAAAAGGAGAAATCTAGGGTCTTACTCTAGAGAGATTTATTGGGTTTTCTTTCATGGGTTTTTTGCTGGGGATTATCTGTAATGGTATTGGTGAGATAGAGTGATCTCTGAAACTTCTTCTAACCCTAATTGATAATAGATTCGTCGTGCTTGTTGGGGGTGGTTTGATCTATTTGGGTTTCCACCTATATTAAACCTTGTGTATGTGTTTTATTGTCTTGGATTGAATTCTTCATGGTTAGAATTAAATCTTCGGTTTTTGGTCAATCGTATTGTGCTTCCGCGTTGCAATTTGCCCCATCGGTTTCCTAAGAGTAGGTTTGAGATAGAATTCTGCCAAATGTCGCGCCAATCCATTGCCATATGATCTTTGCATAAGCGCATTCTATGAAGAGGTGTCGCATAGTTTCATCGCAAGAAGGGACTTCACGAAGAGAACAACATGAAACATTTCCAATGCATCGAGTTCTTAGGTTCTTATCAGTGGGAACCATGCCATGAAGGAACTTCTATACAAAGGTGGACCTTCTAGGGGGAATAAAAGATGTCCAAAATGGAGTTACCTTGTTAACGGTGTTGCTACGTTTCCGAGCATGGTCATAAGCTTCTTTAAATGTGAGTATACCAACATCAGTATGCTTTCACACTAGCTTATCAACTCCACCTGAAACAGCTAGAGTAGTATTTCTAATTTCATCACAAATAGCTGGACATAAGGTTTGAAGAGCAGGGGAAACATACCAAGAATCGTTGCTGATGCAGGGGGAACTTTGGCCTTTAGGACTTTTAAGTGTCGATGCTGGGATATTAAATGATTGCTGAAGAGTTTCAGATAACCAATCATCAGTCCAAAAGTTAATTTTAGAACCGTCTCCCATGATCCATTTGGATTGAGCTTGAATAGAAGGAAGGACTCCCTTAAGACCTTCCCATATTGAAGATTTCTTATGGTAAGAAACAAGGTTCTTTTCGCGAGTCAAATATTTGGACCTCATGTAATTGGACCAAACAGTATCTTCAGCAAGCATATCAAATGCCAATTTATGCAAAGCGCTAGAGTTTAGAGTTTAGAGTTGTTAGCACCCTAATGCCAAGACCATCTTCCTCGGCAGGGAGACACATTTTATATATCCCAAGATACATCAACGAATTTCCTCTTTTATGGGTCTTCAGTGCATACAAAATTCTTGATCCATGTCTCCAAGTTAGCTATCAAAGACTTAGGCCATTTATAAATAGAGAAGCTGTAAGTGAGTTTGCCTAATATCGTTGTATTAACAAGCATAATTCCGCTAGCGACTTAGATCCTTTTATTTGCGCTTCTATGTTTCAGAACCTCTAAACAAAACAAACAAACAATAGCAATAAAATCAATTTCTGATATACATCCTACTAATTTTGGATTTTTTTATTCGATACCCAGTACCAGTTTCTCTCTATCTATTTGCACATTCTTTCTCTCTTAAGCTATCACGATGATCATTGTGATTTTCATTATTTTGTTGATGTTTAAAAAATGGGTAACAGTCTTTAATTGTTAATATTGTTTATTGATAGCTTCCATGTATAATATCATGTTATGTGCTTATTGCCAAAATCAAAAGTGCAACTTGATTTCTTAACGTTTCCCATCAGTTCGAAATACAATAATGTGTCTCATGTTTAATTAAGGTGTAGGATATGGTGAACTTTTAAAATAAAATATGTGATGCTCTTATTTTGAAGGCATACTTGTCTATACCACTTGAAAAAAAAATAAAAAAATTAGCATATTGAATGAGTAATGAAAAAAGATGGTCACAAAGAAAATTTACACTAATAGAACCAAACATAAAAAATTTAGAACAGAAACAAATTAAATGCTCCTAATAGCTTTATATCCCATGAGAACTATAGTAAAACATATTGTTGGGGTTTTGGTGGAGTTACAACGGAACCCACCGGGTCGCGACTCCAATATAATTCAATTTTGCCTCAAGCAATTGCGGAATAATCGTGTCTAAGAAGTATTTAGTCGAATACTCTATAAACACATACACACAAACATAAAGATAAATAACACTAGAGATTTACCGTGGTTCACTCGAAGGCTACGTCCACACCCCGCCAATCCACTATTTTTAAATGAAGATGTTACAAACAAACTCTCATCTCACCGAGCTTCCACCAAAGAGCTTCAATGGAGTTTCGCTCTAATTGGGTTTCTCTCAAGCTTTCTAAAAGCTTCAATAGAGTCACTAATGGAGTCTCGTTCTCTCATTAGATTTTCACTCACATTCGACCCTCTCTTCAAGAACTAAGTACATCAATGTTTTTACAACGTTCTTCAATGTTCATTATTCCATGATATCCTCAAATGAGAACTCTTTATACAAGATAGAGGTAGATATGTTATAATGCGTACGTCCAGGCAGGATGAAGGAAAGAAATACTTCAATCCCCCCAACGGGAAAGTAAATGACTAAAAACCCAAAGCAAGAAGAAATTAATTTAGAAATTTCGGGTGCCCCAATCTCAACACAAGTGAATTTGTAATTTGGATTCCTTACATCTTAAACCAAGCAACCCATATATAGCATTCCACTACTTCAAGTATGCTAAAATGTCTCGGAAAACTTTTTTATATTATGATCGGGGCGGATTTAGGGGGATTCATCGTAAACTAAACAACGCCCCTAAATCACCCGATATCCTAATATAATTCATCATACTACCTTCTCTCTCCCCCCCCCCCACACACACAACATGAAATCCTGGCTCCGCGCCCTGATTATGATGGTCCTCTTCATTGGCAATTTACATTTTTTTCCTCTCTCTTCATAACTCTATTCAGATGCATAATCCTACATCTCCATGCTGTAAAGTATCATAGTCCTAAACTTCGTGCAACTTAATGTGCAGGAATATTCATTATTTCGGTTCTTTGTAAAAATTTTATGTGGCTGAAAGAAACTTATGCGCCAACAGTAAATCAAACCCAGAGCAAGGAAAAAGTTACCTTGTTACCAAAGACAGTAAATGATCTGGCGATTGTGGCAAGTGATGCAGACACCATGGAGATATTTATTGGTGATATAGCGAAGGAGAAACCAACTCGGTTCTCACCTCAAGAACTAGAAAGCTTCACTAGAAAATACTCTAAAAGACTGGGTTCGGGTGGTTTTGGAGTCGTCTACAAAGGAAAGTTTCCAAACGGTGTGCAACTAGCCGTTAAGGTACTATAGGTAACCCGTTTCTTTAGGGTAATGAGAGGAATTGTAAAAAGTCTGAAATCCAAATCCAAATTCTTTTTTTTTTTTTTTTGTATCGTAATTAATATATTCTCAACAGGTACTCAAAAACTGTGCAACCAAAGAACTAAAAGAACAATTTATGGCAGAAGTGAGCACAATCGGAAGAACTTACCATAAAAATTTAGTCAGGCTCTATGGATTCTGCTTTGACACCAACATAAAAGCATTAGTCTATGAGTACATGGAGAAGGGATCACTAGACTGCATACTATTTGACAATAACAAAAGTCTGGAGTGGGAGAAGTTGCATGAAATTGCGATTGGAACAGCTAAGGGCCTCGGATATTTGCATCACGACTGCAAAGACATCATAATTCATTATGATATAAAGCCTGGAAACGTTCTCCTTGACTCAAAATTCTCTCCTAAGGTTGCCGATTTCGGACTGGCTATGCTTTATAACAGAGAAATAACTCATGTGTCTATGACTTGTGGTAGGGGGACACCCGGCTATGCTGCACCTGAACTTTGGATCCCATCTCACATAACCTACAAATGTGATGTTTATAGTTATGGTATAACGCTGTTTGAAATTGCCTTAGGGAAGATGAAACTGGATGCCACTATGAGTGTGAGCCAGCTACCTAGAAAAGTTTGGGAGAAGTTCGAAAGGGGAGAATTATCTGACTTTCTGAGGGACTTTGGCATCAAAGATAGGGACAGAATGAAGGCAGTTTTATTTTGTACGGTTGCATTGTGGTGCATTCAGTATTTGCCCGAGGAAAGACCTTCAATGATCAGAGTGGTGCAGATGTTAGAGGGTATGGTGGAAGTTATGACTCCTCCTAATCCATTTCAACATTTGATCTCCTCTGGTGTTAACTTAGCTGTGAGCAAGCAAACAACCTCTGGAGATTCAACAAGAAGTGCAGGAATCAGGAGGACTAGTTCCAAGGAATGCACTCCAATTATGAAAAAGTATGAGATTGAAATAGCTAGTTAAGCTTAAAGGTCTATCTCAAATAGAATGCATATATCATAGTTTTGTAGTAATTTCTCAAGAGTCGTAGTTTTCTGTTAATACGTTACCCTTAAAAAGGTTGAACTACGCTAAGAGTGAAATTACGTTATCCTTTTAGTGATTGTTAGGAAGATTGCATTGCTGAATCAAATATACCATTTTAGTGATTGTATGGATTTTGTGTTGCTGCAATGTTCAGGTACATGTTTCTTGCATATATCTAAATTGTGATTAATAGGAGTAATTGGTATACATTTAGAATGTTGCCTATATCATTAGTTTTCAACTGGTTGAACATCCCGGTTCCTAGTTAGCCGAGATCGGTGCCTATTCGTATTAGTTGGTGCCTAATGATTAGTCTAGGTGTTCTTCCATGACAGCATTTGGAAGTGTACGATTATTTGACCTTTTAATCTGAAGCTTTAAGCTTTCAACATGTCTGATATTTTAAGAAAGTTAGTGTTGCTTATGTCTTTCCCGTTTTGATCTGTGGGTTTTAATAAGTATATACAACTAGTTACTATACTCAAATACTAGCTGTCATATAGTATTTGAGATTATATGTGCATGCATGCTTGGTCACGGCCCGGCTCGGGACGGTCACTACACTCCCCAGAGCACAACGGAATATGAGGCCGTGTGGCGTACATGCACGTGCGGCCGGCATGCACAAGCCATCTTAATTGGGCGCGGCAGCGCCAGTGGAATAGAGCCACGGATGCTAGAGCGACATCCGGATAATCCTGGATACTCATGAGGAGTCGTCGAATAAGTATTCGGTATAGGTGGCAACGCTGAAGGTTCCCTCAATAATCCCTACAGTGTAATCTTTCGTGACGGGGTACGAGGTACGAATAACACACGTGTCCTGTAGTGGATCAGGATAGCTCAATATGCCGGGTTCCAGATATATGATGTATATATCAAGGGGCGACGAGCCTGGACTGGTTACATAGTCCATCTATAAGGGGCGGTGCGTCTCGGTTTGCTCGTGGGGAATAGCGGCGGCATAGCGACGCCTATTAAGCCCTATCTGGAAAAGCGGACCGCATTGCGAGGCAATGTCTTCTGGCCTTCCCTAGGCCAAGGAGAACTCATGACCATCCCTTGTAGATATCCCATGAGCCGGGGTCCAAGAAGACCAAGCTATAAAGCTCATTTTGTCAGGAAATAGCTAGTTTCCAAAAGGAAACGCTAAAACTGGAGACGAAACGTACTGACACTTCTCGTTCCCTTAACCTATTTCGTTTTCAACGAAACTTGGCGTGCAACTATATTAGAATATAGAGAACATATATTCAAGGTCAAAACTCAAAACGTTCAGGCGGATTTGCTCGGCGTTCGCTAGGGCGTCACATGCTTAGAAGCTGGTTCTGATGGAGCATTATTACTTAAATTTGTGACAACATGTTTTAATTGTTGCTTTACGCAGTAGTTATGTTGGATCCTTGTTTAGGCATTTGAGATTATGTATGCGTATACAATGACTTTCATGGACGGATGTTTCTTGATTATACTGTTTTTTTTTTTTTTACCTAGATATACCCAAAAGCATAGCCAAGTTGCCACTTTTATATATGTATATATATATATATATCGATGCCTTACCATTTTAGTTTTAAACTAGTTGGGTATCATCGTGGTTCCTAGTATGACTACTAGTCACAAAATTTTCACGTTTCTATTGTTGCCTACTGATTCGTTTGGATATCATTGTGGTTTCTAGTAGAGGGGACTACCGTTCGCTTGGCCCCAGTAGAGTAGTCAAGTGAGTGGTGACAAATTATACGGCAAGTCAATCCCTGTTTATCGATAAAAAGAAAGAAAAAGAAGAAGTTTCCATCCAAGATTCCAAGTAAACCCCTTAATTAATCCCCAAATAATTGAAGAAATTTCCGAATAGAGTGCAACTAGGAGTTAAGTACCGTAGGTCATTATTTTTAGGTTGCGATCAACGTATTTACTCAACAACAATGCAATGAAAGAAGTAAAAGAGCAATTCATAGTAGAAGTGAGCACTATCTGAAGATTTTATCATAAGAATTTAGTCATGCTTGTGCTTTGACACTAACATAAGGCACTAGTATAAATAACAATTGGAAACAAAAGGAGTATATGGAGAATGGATCACTAGACCAACATACTATTTCAGAAGACCAAAAGTATCAAGTGGGAGAAGTTGCAATTGGAAACAGCCAAAGGCGAATATTTGCATCACAAGTCACAGCTGAGTATAGATAACAATTCACTGATAACAAGCCAGGCCTGAAAATCTTGTATACACTGCCTGGAAATTTCGGTTTGAGTTTCCGAAAGGAAATTATGATTGAGATGTCTCTGCCTGGAAACTTGACTTTGTTTTTACTAATAGGCAAGTCAGCTTCAAGTGCGGTCCGAAACATTTGAGCCTTAATTTGATCTTTACCTCATATATCTCAAAAATATTTGCACGGTCCTGTCTATCTTTCAAACCTCATCCCTGAACTGTGTGAGATGTCTTCAGCCTTCCTGATCACTTTCATCGTAGTGGTAATCGTAATCGGTAAGCTATGATTCTAACTAATATTTTCGTTATATATATTATTACCTTTCGGTTTTGTGCATTAGTTCTTTCAGTTGGTTTGCTACCGAGTTTTGATTTTGATTTTGATGTATTCTACTGTAAGACAACCTCTAGGACAGCCTGATCATTTTGGGGATTAAGGGGTTCTAATGAATTTCACGTCGGTTTTTAGACTCCATGGTTTACCTAGATGATTTAGACAGTCTCGGGCCTAGATCTCAGGCGTATCACTCTTTTAATCCAGGGTTTGAGCTCGGATATGAGGCTGTGTTGGAGATTTTTGAGTCTAGCCGATTCTAGGCGCACCAATGTTGGCCCCATCTTATGTTATTTTTTAGCCTTTATTTATTTATTTATTTATTCTGAAAGGGCTCTGCTTGAATAAGGTGCACAGTACACGCTATAGCAGCTTATTAAGTTGTGCTGATCCTCGACTATCACTAGGCTCAAGTCTTTCAACTAGTATACTGCTATATCTCACTGTTTAAGACTGCACCCATATTTCGAGAGAAATTCTACACCAATACCATTATGAGTTAATCCAATTCTACCTTCACCAAGTTCATATAATTCAGTCTACAATTGTTGATTTGAAGCTAAAACAACCCTACTGGTACCATTGGGATTTAGTTTCCTTAGAACTTTGCGCCCTTCCATAGGTACGCTTAATTATGAGTTACCGATCTCCAAAATGGTTGGCCTTCCAAAAGAACAATAAATAAAAACCCTGAAACAACACATCTATCGTGTTATTCCGTCAAATATGCCAAATTGACTCAGTAATATCATCATCATCTTCATGATTTTACCGAAATAGGAATATTTTCTGTATCAAGTGTCGTAGTTCTAAACTTTTCCAAGTCCAATTGCAGTGATTATGATAGTAGCTCTTTTCTGCGACTTTGTGAAATGGATCTGCTGCCAGGAAGGTCAGTCAACAACTGATGATCAAACACAAACCATAACTATTTATGCACAGACCGTGGAGAGGTTTCTTGACGATATGGCAAAGGAGAAACCGATCCGGTTTTCACCTCAGCAACTTGAGAGCTTCACTGGGAAATACTCTAGGAAACTGGGTTCTGGTATATATGGAAACATTATTTTTTTCAGTATTGCTGAATTATTTGGCTTGATTTTTATTTTACCAGATTTGCCCAATTATTTGGGAAATTATGGTATTATCTTTTTTCTGAACATCCGTATAATTTGACATATTTTTTATTTTTAAGAGTTGCCGAATTATTTGTATATTTTGATAGATTCTTTTTCAATATTGCTGAATAATTTGGCACATTGCAATAGTTAATTTTTTCTGAATTGGCGAATCATTTGGCATATTTGTGATTGGTATTTTGGTTTTTTATTTTTCCAGGATTGCCGAATCATTGGACATGTTTTAAATTTTACAAGATTTGCCTAATTATTTGGCAAATTTAGGTTTAAAGGTTTTTTAGATTTGCCAAATCCTTTGCCATGTTTTATTTTTTAAAATTGCCGAATCATGTGGAATGTTTTCGATTTTACAAGACTTGCCAAATTATTTGGCCATGTTTGGTAATAAAAAATTAGAAGTTCCGAATTATGTGGCATGCTTTTGATTGTACAAGACTTGACCAATTATTTTGTGAAGTTTGGTTATAGAGGGAATTTTTTTATAGGGTCTTAAGTACTTTAAAAATTATATTTAGTACATGGTACTTCTAAAAATTACGAGAGGACCCTATTTTTGAAGTTTTGTCAGATATAGTACTGTAATACCAAATTTGCCCATGTTTTTTAATTCAAACTTCAATTCTTTTACTTGAAACCTGTTTAGTAGGTAATAGGGAAAAATACTGGTGCATTTTATTCTCCTCATTTTTCTCATAGTTCCATATTCAAGCCTAAATACAATGCTCAATTGATTGTGCTTGAACACGGCTGAGTAATCTCACAAACATTTGTTTGATTTGGGCTGGAACGAAGGTGACGAGTAAGGAGAAGAAACCATATACACAACAATACTTACACTTTAAACAGTCAAAAGAACATAATAACAAAACCAAAAGAGAATCAATCTTCACTTATGTCTTTATTCAATTTAATAATGGAACCAAAAGAAGAAGAGAGTCACATGTCTTTATTGAAACTCAATTAAAATAAAAATAAGAGAAGCCAATCCAAAACTAATTTAGGGAAAATAGAAACACAAAAAGGTACAACAAGCCTTGTGCATCATGATGAATTATCACCACATTGTCTTTTCGTATGTCCGAATTCCTTACAAATTGACCAATACATTACTCTATTTTTTATTTCCAGCTTCAGACATTCTTCTCTTAACTTTTGGACGACCAACTCTTCGTTTTTTCTTTGGTGGTATAATTTCTTCAAATAAAACAAATCCTTATGGTGAATTTGACAAGACGGGATCAATTTGGTCACGAAAAACTAAACGATAAAGCTCTGTAGAATAGTACGGATGGCAAAATTCATAAAGTGATCTTCCTTTTGCAGTGTGAATGGCAGCAAAATCATGAGATCATGGTAGACAAAATCTTTGTCAACCCAAGCATGTACAAGTTTTGTTCGATAAGTCCACTTCGAAACCCCAGTTATTCATGTCTCGAATCTCATATAAAATGTCACTACTCGGATTAACGATATAATCTTTTGACTCTTTTGCAGCCTCTGTAAGTTGAGTATCTGCATACAGTGTAAAAGTTTTTGCTAATTTGAATTGCCTCATCTCGTCTAACACAAAATAGTTTCATCAATGAAAACCGTATTGACTAACATAGCAAAAACGGGTAGAAACTTGCAAAAATATTATATGTCAACAAATGTCATTTTAACTTAAAACAATGAAAAAATAAAGGTTGGTATTTTTAACAAATATCATGCAGCCAAAATTCAATTATTAAAAATCTCAGCCATGTTAGAAGTTACATGCCCGTACGTCTCGCCAATAAACTGAGATGTACCCCAAGTTTATAGATTACTAACTCTAATCCAACCAGCAGCAGACTTATTAAAAGTTTCTAGCTTAGCGAGAAGTACGTTATAATCAGCAATTGTAAATGCTTTAGCAATCGGCCAAAAGTGAAACTTTATGATTTTAATGCCAAAATTTTTCTGCATATTCTGTGCAAGATGCCACATACATCTCCCAAGTTTAGCCTCTGAAAAATAATCACTCACTGCACCCTCTAACCCGCATAGCCTATATGATATTATAATCATACTATTATAATTTGAATGCTGAAGTAATACATGCCAAAACTGGTGAAAAAGCCACTCCCAAGTTGTTTTCGACTATATTTCAACAACGACAATTGCAATCGGAAACATGTCATTATTTACGTTCATTCCTATTGCAGCAAGAATTACTCCCCTCTACCCTTGCTTAATATGTGTACCGTCAATAAAAATAAGCGGTCAACATCCATGAATAAAACCTAGTATAGATGCCCTATAAGCAATGAATAATCTATGAAACCTTCTACAATTAACTGGTATAGTGTTATCAACATTGCTACTAGGATTACGCTCTTGAAATTGTATCATTGTAACACTGCCCATGTTTGTTCTTGCCAAGCACCTCATATAATCTTCAAGTTTTTTATATGCACCAACCCAAGACCCGTGAATATGGGTTAAACATCTATCCTTCGCTCTCCAAGTTGCTATATATTTTATCTCGAAGTTAAATTGAGTTTTGATGAAAGTACCAATTCTTTTAGGCTTAAAGTCGGGATGCTCACGAACCATCCCAATCACCATATTGCTAACCCACTCGGATGCCGCCATTTTATTGCCTCTTGAATCAAGTCTTGGACATATATGGTCATCTCTAAGCGTCCTCACCCGAACCTTATTAGTATCTTGCATATTAGCCCTACTTAAGAAATTTTATCTCAAACCCAACTTTGATAATAGTGTCAATCTAAACATTACGAAACTCATGCGCATCTTTGAACTCGTGGCCTAATGCAATCGGAAAAGGCGCCCGATCCAGCATTGGATTTTCAATGTCAACAAGACCTTCAATCGACATTAATTCCTCATTTTCACTCTCTCCACTACCACTTGTATATTCAGAACTCGAACTCACATGGTCATCATTATCACTGAAATTTCTAATTATATTATTTGTTATTAAAAATAATAATAAATAAGAGCTAGTTACCCCGTAACCTAAAAAATACTAGCAACTGACCCTTCTAATTTGATTTGCTCATCATCTCCCATAAGAAAATCATAGAAGCTGTTTGGACCCTTCATCTCTTATATTAACGAGTAAGAAACATTGCAAAAGTTTAATTAAAGAAATAAGGGGGAATAGAGTTTTATAAGAATACGAAACAACTTTATGCAATTTCCAAATGTCGTATAAAGAATAGGGTTTTAAAGGGATGCATGGTATCATTTACTTTTTGATCAAATTAAGTATTGATAATATATATGATTTATAAGGAATAAAAAAGAGAAGATCGTGAACAGTACCTTTCACAAACAATTAAGGGTATTCAAGTATCACCAATTCATTAAACCCAAAGTTTGAGTAAATGCCCAATGCTCTTCGAGATTTGTAAGTATTTAATATTAGGTTAAGACCTACCAAGATCAAAATCTTTTTTAAATTTGCTTTTGGATAATAATGCATCAATTAGATTTTTGGTTTTTGTAGAAACCTAGAAAAGAGATAAGCAGGGGAAGAAGAAACAGTGTGAAGAAGATCTATTTTTGTGAACCTCTTACAACCGATGAAGTATTGAATTTGGTGTTTTAAAAAATCAAAATAGGAGTAGTCCGGGTATTATAAAAGAATAGGGTACTAAATGTAACAAAACTTCAAAAATAGGGTATTGTTGCAATTTTTATAAGTATGAGAAGTGCCGAATTATTTGGCATATTTTTTTAGTTTGCTTTCTCAGTATTGCCGAATCATTTGGGATATTATGATAGTTGCCAAATCATTTGATTCATTGCTCAATTCCTTTTACCCGTCCTGAAATTTTTTCTCAATACTATTTTTCATCAAAAAATTTACCAATGTGTTTGGCCTCAGACTGTCTCCTCTTTTTATTGTCCTTGCTCATGTGTAATACATCTCTCTGCTATTGTAATTTGATATTGGCATTGCACTCTTTGAATCCATTACACTTTTTTTAAGGTAGTTTTGTATGAAAGCTTTACGTTGTCACTCTCCATTACATTGCAAGTTTTTTTTTCTGCATTTTGTGCTATACCATTTCAAATCATGAACAGAAAAGTAAACCATACCCCAAGTAGTATCCTGCACTAGATTGAACTGTATTAAGCCTATCAGATAACGGGTCATAATTAGTGTTACATCAAACTAAATAAATAAAAACATAAAAATTATACTGACTGATAGAACAGGAAAGAATTGTACTAAATAACAAACTATATATGAAATATACAATTCATTGATTTTTCACAACACCTTATAATCTACTTTCTACGTTTCCATCTATATTCTTCAAATGTTCTCTCGTAATAGGGATAACAGTGGAATCCGTTCCTTGCAATGAACCAAAATTCTTTGTATTTTCTCTACTTCTTTATTTTCCTTCCCAAAAAAAGTGATGGAAAGAACGACTGGGCCACGAGCTAATTTCAAAGTACAATCTCTTCCTTTGCCTGCATTGATACCGGGTCATCCCCAATGTACATGTCAAAGAAAGCCTCTGCATATAAACACGAGTTTAGATACCGTAAGTTGTAATATTTGTAAGTCTATTGCAACCCCAAAAACGATAAACATGGTATATGATGAGGCTATTAGTAGCTTCTTTAAGGCAAGTATTTTTATGATTTGATTCATCTGTTTCAACGTTAGTTTCATTTTCAATCATTAATTCATTTCTACATGAAAATCTTGTACAACACTACTTAAATTCATGATGGAGTATTGTAACAACTTTTTGGGATATTTGTGTGTGATGCATAGTTCTCCATGTTAATGAAGACGAACTCTAGTAATTAATTTTCTAAAGAATGACGGAATGATACGATATTCTGCGGACTAGAAGCTAATCAAGAAAAAATAATTTAGGAATAAGGGTTGATTACCGCAGGTAATGATATATCTTGAGCGAAGTACGAGTCGAACGTTCTCAAGCAGTAATAATCGATGTTTGGATTCATCTTACAGGATTACAAGACACGAGTCAGCAAGAATAGTTAATAAAGAGACAAAACAAAGAACTTCTGAAGTTTTGGCTGCATAAAATATTTACCTTTAATAACCGGGATCGAAGAGATTTCTCAAAAGCACTGGAAAGAAATAAAAATGAAGAAGATATTTTAGTTGGCCTATACTTATCATGTTACCGTCCATGTTTACCATCTAAACATTTCTCGTTAGGAAACATATAAAAATTGATCAACCATGGAGATACAGTCTAAAATGGCTAAAGTATCTGATATCATCTCAAATGAAGATTGGGTTATTCTTAATACTAGAACTAGATCTTCAGATATGGGGAGAATCTGGAATGAGATTGTTAAGCTAGATAAACCTCAATCAGATGTAGAAGATAAAGTTACTTGGATTTTAAATATTGATGGGAAGTTCACAACAAAATCTGCTTGGGAGGCTATAAGGAAGTGTAAAACAAAGACCCTTGGCATAGAGTTATATGGGATAAGGACTCTATACCTAGACACTCTTTTCTCACATGGCTAGCAATGAAAATTGGGAAATTACCTGTTTCTTATTGTTCTTTCTGCCCTGCAAATGAGGAAAACAGGGATCACTTGTTTTTTAAATGCCCTTATACTCAGAAAGTTTGGGGAACTGTTTTAGAAAATCTGGGCTACACTAAACAGATTTCGGGGCTGGTATGCTGAGTTTGATTGGTTAGTTAGAATTGCTTCCATTGACAACTCAAGGGGTAAAATTCTTAAGGTAGCTTTTTGCGCTACAGTTTACCATATTTGGTTTGAAAGAAATCAAAGACAGTTCAACCAAGTCTCTATATCTGAAGAGGGTCTATATATGAAGATTTTTTATGAAGTGAGATTCAGGTGCAGCATTTCAAATTTCAAATTCAGGTTGGGGCAGAATAATGATTTTTATCTCAGAAAGTGGGGTGTGTATCCTGAAATTAGGCCACTTAGAAATTATCTATTAGGTTGAATGGATGCAAAACTGGGAACAAAAGTTGGGAATCAGAAGCAACTGGATTGTGACAGTCTACTCGTATGCAGTACAATCAGATCATGGACATCATGGATATTGTGAATGTTTATACAAAGAAGGGAACAGAGCTGCTGAATCATTGCTTCTATCTTATTTTTCCCTGCAACTTTCATTCTCGTCGAACAAGAGATATCTTATTTTATTTTGTGAGGTAAAATAACTAGTTCATAAATTTCGAAACTTCGATTTAAAGTGTTCCTTGTTTCTTATCAATATAGGATCCTACTTACTCTTATCGCAGTAAGAATTGGTAATCGGTTCTGCGTTTCTGCAAAAAATCCCAATAGGTTGACCCTGAAGAGAGATGGGGTTGGAGAAGAAATTAGTGGAAAGAGAGATTTTAGTCAGAATTTGGAATGTTTAGAAGAGGAGGAAGAAATGGCGGGAAATAGTGGAAGGGATAAGGATTTAGGACTTAAGGTTCCTGATGTTGTCAAACTTAAGCATTTTGGATTTTAATTCAACTTAAGCATGAACCTGTATAACAACTAACTACTATATCTGGTTCTGGGGTCCTTGACTAACCCCTGCTTGCCCAGCAAAAAACAACAACCTGTATAACTACTAGTGATAAGTGAAGATCACTAGTGTGGTTCCGGAATCCGCCTTTGAACAATGTGGTTACGTATGAATTTTGAGTGGGAGGTGGTTCCGGAATCCGTTTCAATTGAAAGGAAGACGTAAGGCATAAAGCGTGTAGAGGGTAGAGGCCGAGTTGGCTTGCTGCTTTACTCTTGACCATTGGCCTCAATTCATATTCTTGGGTGTATCATTTTGGGCTGTTTTACACACGTTTAGAACCTAGGTCTGGTAAATTCATCTATGTAGTAGCTGTACATTGGTCACTTATGCAGCTTTCTTAAGCTGCCTTGCTGTGTTTGAGTACAATGTCTAACGTGGCATTTTGGTTTGCATTTTGCGTTACTTTAGGCTGAAGTGTTGAATTATTGTTACAGTATTTTGCCTGAAAACACCACAACGGGAAAATGCTTTGAAGAGCATTGGATAATTAAATTCACTAGCACTTCAGCTTATCATTGGCATTGGATTGTTTAACATGTTTATGTCAGTGTATTGGTTTCCATTTATCTCACATTTGTAGCGAAATTAGTCAGTAATTGAATTCAAGAGTAATTTGATATCCAAATGAACCTGCAGGTTTCATGGTGTGTCTCATATTTTGTGAATTTTTTTTTTTTTTACATAGATGTCTTCACTCTTCATGCTTCATTTTATTACTATGAATTTTTTGTTTCCCCGTTACCGACACATTTTTCTCTTAGAATTCAACATCTTCTAGTTATGCATGTTATATTTTGTCTCTAAAAAGTTATGCATATTTATATGACTAGATAAGTTTATAATGGTGTGCAAATGGAAGCTGTTAGATTGAAATTTGCTTTGTCCTGAATGAACCTGTGATGTTCTTAATGCAGAGTTTGGTTTTGTGGTACTGGGTCACGAGTTTGACAACTACCCAAAGCAAAAGATCCGAGTAATAAAGAGCTGGGACTGGTTCCTCGAGGAACCTAAAAAGAATAACAATGGTGATGAAGATGAAGATGAAGTAAGCGAAAGGAAAAGGTCAAGAAATACGAAAGGTATTAGGAGAAAGAAGCAAGAAGAAGCCAATGACGACGAAGATTGGACTGGTGAAAGTGAAGAAGACAATGCTGATGCTGCTAAAGTGAGAACTAGTAAAAGACTTAGATACACTACACGGTCCAAAGACTCCAAGAAACCTGTGCAGAACCAAACAACCTGTGGCAGTGTAGACGAAGAAAAAGATGACGCTGATGAAGAAGAAGACAAAGACGAAGACAAAGACAAAGACGAAGATGAAGATACTCTAGGAGGTCTTATAGTGTGAACTTGTATGTTTCCAACTTTTTTGTTTGTTTACGAGATGGTGTCATGTAAATTTTGCAATTTGTTGTATCAATCTTAATAGAGATTTTATTTGTGATTCCTAATCTTAATGTGTGTATCAGCATTTCCAATAGTAAACATGAAGATTTAACATTAGAAAGCCTCATATCGCCAATTTCCATGCCATGTCATCATATCAACGTGCCGCACTGGCCGGAGTAGTCTGGCTTCAGAGATTCGCCTGGATGTCGGTTTCATTTTGGGCAGAATTTTTAGTGGCTTATAATCCACCCGCCACCCACATGAGTGGCTTTGCACGCTAGATTCTCGTGCCTCTTCTTCACTTGTAAACGGATTGTTCAGTTCGTCGCTCCTCGCAGCGACGCTTCCCTCTAGAGAGTGATCTTCGGTTACGCACAACGGATGTGGTTGAGGGGGAAAGGCTCCTACAAGCCCTTCAAGTTTATCAAGATTATCCGATATCCTCACTACATTGTCGGCTTCTACGAGTTATCTTTACTCTTAAAACTGATTACTGGATTCTAGCGCAGCTCTTATACCAATGACGTGATTATTACGAACGCGGATGGGAGATTCACATGAAGATCACGTGTATTTGAGAGTTAGAAAAAACTAGGGTTTAACTAAAACAAATCAACTTTCTGTAATCAAAATCAACTGATGAACAAATAACCTAGACCTCTCAGACAATGCATAGAACGAAGGAAAAATTCTATACTAGAATATTTTCTTCACTTCTAAGCATCGTCGTCGTCAAGTCCGTCGAAGAATGGTCTATGAG
>JACGCM010002817.1:0-47430 GCA_014058105.1 Kingdonia uniflora | reverse complement strand
TCCCCCTTTCTATATCAGTCATACCCACATAGTTCGCTCGGGTCTCGAGCAGAATCGCATCATACCTTGCTGCCCAAAAACAGCTTCCCTTATTTCATCAATCTTGAGTGCTAAGTGCAAGTCGTTCAACGCATGCACTTCAGCAGCCCTCTTGAGGGAGTCTTCACCATTTTTATGAATAACCTTCTTAAAGAACAAGTCACACTTTTATACTGTTCAGTTAACAGGACTAATTTTTTGATTGACTATACGCAACGTATTTCAGTTTCTATAACCCACACTTCCGGGTTCGAACTACTTACTATTATCTTTTCGTGCTTAATCGAGCTATCTAAAGGTTGTATTTCGAACTTATCTTTACATTTGTTAAGCTCAAGTCGTTTACGAGGTAAGATAAGGTATGTTATACACTAACTATTTACTCCCATATTATTACAGCTCGATGACGTGTCGACTATTTCTACTTTTCGCTAGTAAGAAACAAATAAAATATTCTTTTATTACGCTCGATTTCATTTAACAAGTTCGTTACAGGATTACCCCTACAGCGTTGCTTTACAATTATAGAATCAAGCTTTTAGAAGCACGATATTACAGATACTTTCCCATGCACGAGGACAGGTCTCTAGTTCTTTTTCGTTGCCAAGATAATGCTAATCTTCCAGAGAAACCTCAGCCACAGCTCAAAAAATGCAAGACAGCAATAGGTCAATACCTATTCCCTTCATTTTCCTGCAGGATGAATTAAAAGAAAAAAGGATAGTGCTGAAGGAAGCGATTCATCTCCATACGCCACTCCATCACCGCGTCTCTTCCTCCTTATCCCACCAACCTGGGGTTAGTAGAGCTTGAAGAGGACTCCTACCTTAGAAATCATAACGTCATTAGAGGCTAGGGATTTTGCATCGCATACGCCCCAGCCGCTTAATCAGACACTAATAATACCATAAATATTTAAACAACCACTCCTTCAACAAAACAGCAAAGGGAGCTTCCCTACTCTGATAGCCAAAATACCATATCCGGGGTTCCTCCATGATGAAGAAACAACGGGTATGATACACTCGGTCCTCATCTAACCAAGATGTTGCAAAGGTACGCATCCAAAAGCTCATTTTTTTCTCACCCCTAAAAAAAAAAATTTGTTTGTTTTCTCTGCAGTGAAGATTTGTTGCAGGTATTCGGCGATCAGATCTGACCTACTATTTATAGAGATACCACATTTAATGCACGTTCCAGTTCATAATGACACACAATCATCAATACAGCGTTCCAATTTTCAAACTCTTGCTTACATCATCAAGATCCGAGTTTAGGGTTTTTTCTCAACTAAAGTACACGTGACTTCAGTTCGAGGGGGCAATTGTAGGGACTTATCCCTCGAGCTATGGATAACTCGATCTCATCTATACCTAAACTCCAGAAGACTCGATCTATCCAGTACCAGACTCACGCATAAACAAACACATTACATACACGTCAACAGTTACACATCGACCACAACTCAAGCAGAACGTGGGTCGTCCACAGCAGATGTAAGCAGAACAATTCAGCATATACTTGTCTCCACGAGCTAGCAGTTACCCTCAACTACCCATGACTTCTAATTTCAGGAGAACGTGTTCAAGCACGATGTCAAGCTGAGAGCAGGGTCTATAAAAGGGCAGAGCTTCTAAGGAAACAAGAGGGTCGACAGACAAATTGATACATACAATATCTGATCTTTAGCTATCTTTTCTTAGATTAACTCTTTTAATCAGATTTTTTCTCTCTCTCAAGCAATAATACTACTTTAACAAAATCCTTCACTCGAGGTTGTAGTTTTTTACCTATTTATAGGTTTTCTATGCTAAATCCCCTGTGTCAAGTATTATCCCTTATTTAATTCTTGTCATAGTAGTTCTTGGTGTAAGGATCGATTTCAAGCTATTTTGAGCTTTGCGAAATCTGGTCCCTACAGATACACTTGTCGAACTATCTGTGATATTACTCTCAAGAAGGAAGCAACAAAAATCAAAGAGATTCGGGTTGTTTTTTTGTGCTTCAAATAATATAGAAAGGATTTATTTATAGAGGTTAAAGGTAACTAATCAAAGCACATGTTGGTAAGGTTGTGCCCCAAGACACACCTCTATGAAGAGTTGTAACTCTTGAATAAAGTTTCCAACTCCTGAATAAATACCCAAAAAAACATAAACAAAAAATTTTAAGTGCAAACTAGAAATCCCATGAGCCTAAGGCCGAATCATATAATTATAAATAGTCTAGGTGGGTCATGAGTCGGGTCCTGCAAGTAAGTCCATGGGCATCCCTATATAGTAAGCTTTCACACATTACCTTACACACGCGTGAGGTCACCACCTACTTACACATGCTACACATGATAAAAGTGCACAGCCAATAATAAATTGAAAAACCTATTTTCACTTATCTAATGTGAGACTAAATAGAAACATTAAGTTTAACATTCAAATCAACTAAAACATGTGGGGCTTTTCCAACAATCTTCTACATTTTAATAAAAATGGTAAAGTCGAAAAGAAAAGGATGAGAGTAAGTTTAGGAATGGTCCTGTATCGAAGAAGGTGTCTTGTGAACTTGAACCTTCCCTAGTAAAAAATTATCGAACATACTTGGCTAATCAGTGAACTGATGTCTTAAACTATCCAGCCGCTAGTGTAAACCAGACAATAGTATTCGTACAGTTCCTTTCCTGTAACAAACATTTTAAAAGTTGTATCCATTTTGGCCCTAAACAATCTTGGTTTCATGAATGCTATTAGAGAATTTAGCCATCTTAATTCTCATGGAAGCAGCCCTCACTTCTCACTCACATCAGTTTGTTAATCGACATCTTCGCAAAACTCAAACACAAAGAAGATATAAAATCTGCCTTAAGATTGATGAACATGTAATCAGAAACTAAATAAAAAGGAATTGAAAAAATATGATCGAGCCTTGAAATCCCTATAATTCTTTAAGACATATTTTACCCTGCGTATGGTGCTTTACAGCTAATGGCACCTATCTCCCAAGATCAACGATTAAATCATATAAACTTGAAGCACTCAAGTCGATAAGCCTATTGAGCTATCTGCGATATTACTCTCAAGAAGGAAGTAACAAAAATTAAAGAGATTTTGTGTTTTAAATGATACAGAAAGGAGTTATTTATAGAAGAAAAAGTGACTAATCAAAGCACATGTGGTCATTGTCCCCCAGATACACCTCTGTAAAGATTTGTAACTCTTAGAGATAGCAACCAACTCTAAATAAATACCCCAACAAACATAACAAAAAAATGACTAAGTGTAAAGTAGAAATCCCCATGATCCCAATGCCCCAAGGTCTAATCTTAAATTTATAAATAGTCTAGGTGGGTCATGGGTCTGGTCGTACAAGCAAGCCCATGGGCGTCCACATATAACAAGCCTTCATACACTTGCTTTATACACACGTGAAGGCACCACCTACTTACACATACTACACATGATAGTAATGTGTAACCCATAATAAAGTGAAAATCCTTTTTTTAGTTATCCTATGTGGGACCAAATAGAAACACCAAGTTTAATTTTTAAATCAACTAAAATATGTAAGTTTTTTCCAACAGCATCATGTTTGCTCTTAATACTGCATTGGACAACAACTAGCTAACGGTGTTCTTAGTTTCTAACTCTAAAGCAACAATCAATGCCTTTACTAATAACAAAATTCCATGGGAACTTTGGACTAGATGGGAACACATCTCCTCCAAGCTTCAAATCAGTTTAAACACTCCTGGAGGGAGTGTAATTTATAATTTAGTGCTGATAATGCTATAAACATAGCTGCTAGAATGGCTCCTCTTACTAAAGTTTGGCATACTGGTAGACCAATCTTCTTACACAAGATTGATCTCCCTTGATAAATTATTTTAATAATATAATGTTATAGCCCTTTGTTATTATTTGGAGAATTATAGGACTTGTCTGTAATCCCTTATTATTTCTTCAATATTATTGCTTACCATTGCAAAAAAAAATTATGGTTTGACGACTTCCTAACCATTCACATATATATATATATAATGAAAGTATAAGATCGATATAAACAATAGCTAAATTAAAACAAGAAACTATAAAATTAAAGCTGAAAGTAAACTAACCCATAGTACGACCCTAAGGTTCCACTTATGGCACTTATATATACATACATATATAAACTTTTATTTATATATATACATACATATATACATCTCTCTTTCTTATATATTTAATCAAATAATAATTATTAATACTACTGACCCAGGACACTAATACACAAATTACATCTCTATACTTATTCTTCTAAGACTAGTTCAACTAACCAATACTTACTTCTAACATTCCCTCCCTTAAAACTGATGTTGGTAATAGCAGTTATGTTGAGTTATTAACAAAAATCCCTCCCTCAAATGAGCAAACTCCAAGCAGCTTTCGAAGCTTCACAAATGTACCAAATTTGAGAGGTTTTATAAATATATCTGCAACCTGATTTTCTCTCCTGCAATAAAGAAGATCGATTGTTCCATTCTTCACAAGATCCCGTATGAAATGGTACCGAACATCTATGTGCTTGGTTCGTCCATGGTACACCGGATTCATGGATAATTTATTATTGAACTGTTGTCACAATAGATAGGAGTGCCCCCATTTAGTGGAAACCATACTCCTTCAAGCACTCTTCTCAACCAAATAGCTTGACATGCACAAGATGCAACGATGACATACTTCGCTTCCATGATTGACAAAGTAACAATTAGTTGCATCTTTGATGACCAAGTGATCGTTCCTAATCCCAACAAGAATGCATATCCCGGTGTGCATTTTCGGTCATCCGAATCTCCACCATAATTACTATCAGTGAAACCTATCAAATTTAAAGTCTCTCCATTCCTGTAAAAAAATGCCAAAATCAGTTGTACCTTGTAATATCAAAGAATCCTCTTGGCGGCATTAAGGTGCATGATCTTTGGAATTTCTATATAATGACTGATCAAGCTAACTATGTGTTGGATATCAGGCCTCATCATTTCAAGTACATGAGACTACCCACTATTTGCTTATAGATAGTATTATCAACCTTCTTACCTTTAGGATATTTCGTAAACATTAAACCAACTTCAGCAGGTGTTTGAACTGGATTACAATCCTTCATTTAAAAATTTTCCAAAATCTCTTTGACTTATTTCTTCTGTGATATAAATATTCCCTCTTCAGACTGTACTACTTCAATACTAAGAAAATAATGCATTTACCAAGATTGGACATCTCAAATTCTACCATCAACTGCTGAACTTTTTGATGATGAGAGATTGGAGGGAAGAATTTATTAAAAAATTGGTTACCCTAAAATTTTGGAGGGAAATAGGAGAGGTAGAGAGTAGAGTTAGTAGGGGTAATGATGGCAGTTTGGGAAACTGATGCGGGTTATTTAAGAGTAAGAAAGGGGAACAGCAAAAAAGAACATTTATAGCCTTACTTGTATCTGTTTGGAAGATAAGAGGAGTGATGAGGATTTGTGTCTGGAGGATTTGAAGATTCCATTGTTGTTGTGGAGAGACTCCATTATTACAGGTATGTTGCTTGTCTCATATTCTTCTTCTTTTTTTGATCTTTTTATGACATGATAGTTTGCGGTGGGGACACAAGAAAAACTTGGTGTCCATCATTAATGGTGGGTATGTAGGGGAGAGGGTAGTGATTAGTACAGGTAAGTTTGAGATTCTTCAAAGTTTGACTTCGAGGTAGTATTTGGGTTGGGAGTAGAATAGTGGGTGTTTAACCGTGTGTATCAGCCTTCAAGTCTGGATTGTAATATGTCAAATGAGTAATAGTAAATTAGCCGTCAATAGTATATGGACTCGAGGGTTTTAACTCGAACATATCCAGCTAGCTTGTTCCCTCTTCTTCTGTAGGGTATAATACGTACCCGTGAAGCTTCAAAGATGAGGCTAATATAAGAGGTCGATGATTTTCTAAATGAGCCGAGCATTTCTGGTCGAGAGGAGGAGAGGATTAATGATTTCGAGGAGCTGTATATCACAACTGATGTTCCTCTTACAGTAATGGTACCCGATGTTAATTTGGTTAGGCGAAACCGAAGAAGGGTGCGGGTAGTTAGGGAGAGTGACGAGGTGAAGGAGGAAGAGGAAGAGGTGGGGACCAACTGAACTGGGGACAAAGGAGATGACGAATAGAGAAAAGATGAGGAAGATGGGGAGGATAGCAGTAAGCATGAGGGTGGCGAAGAAACGGATGATGATGGCATCGGTTTTAGAGGTGTCTCTCTGTATGAGCGAGCGAGACTTGGTTGATTCATGATGAAACTAAGCTTGTTAGGACATGAATTTACCTGATTCGATGTGGGTCAAAGTATACCCTTGAGGATGTACCAATCAAAGAAATGATAACATTTAGAGGTCAGATTCGATTAGATATGCAGCTATCCCTTCGATGTCAGGTAAAGGAGGTGTTAAGTTTCTGGGACGTGACACCTTCCAGGTGATATAAATTTTTATGAGATGATAAGGGTGACCGAGAGACTCAATAATAATTTGTTAGGTGAAGATAGGCCTCTTGTGGGTTTCTAGGATATCATGGCATTTTACTCGAGGAAAGGGAATCTGAAGGTGGGGACATTTCTCATACAATGTCACCCTGAAAAACCTTGGTTTTTTTACCTGTATTCAACTGGTCGTGGGTGGGATAAAGATCTAGTTCTAGTGAAGAGGCGTTACGAGTACCTTGATGGTGTAAAAGATCAAACTTTGAAAAATAGAGTTTTTAATTCGAGTAAGTATGATTTGAGTGCCTTGTAAGGCTTTATTCTTCGGCAATGCAATGATCATAAATATATCTATATTGCAAGACCTGTAAGTAGCGCACCGGACAACACTCTACACTATCTAGATAAATTGATCAACGAGAACGACGAGTGAATAAATAAGGCCTTTCGAAGGTTGAAGGTATTGCGAAGGAGGAGGAAGAAAGCTGATACCCTACTAAAAGGGCCTTCGAGTTTAGCTGATCCTTCGAAAAAGAAGAATAGGTTGCCCCACCCGAAGCTGTGAGTAAGATGGACTAAAATAATCTGATGAGGTCGAGGGCTTGACATGGTAATACAAGGGTAAGTGCTTTGACCAGCGCTATGAGACAGGGCGCGATTCCCCCAGATATGGTTCAGACCACTCCGAGAGGTAAAGGCAAACAAGTTGGGGAAGGCTCGAGTTCGCAGGCAATGGGCGTGATACCTCGTAAGAGGGCACATGAACAAATCGAAGAAGTGCCCACTTCGTCCGAAGCTACATGATTTGCAGCTGAGCAGGAGGAGGATGCTCGAGCTGCTGCCGAGTTGATAGTAAATTTGTGTGCTGGAAATCCCGATGAAGTGGGGCACCGTATAGAATTGGTGATGCCCCAAGTAACTCTTGATGCTTAAATATCTTGCTTTAATGGTGATACTGACTTCCCGAAGGGTTTTTGTTTTTGTTGTCTAGATGCGTGTTTGGCTTATTTCTTTTAGGAAGGCCCAGAAGGAGTCTGGCCAGAGAATGAATGAGGCGATGGATGGTGAGAAACTTTTGAAAGGGACGATAAGGTCGATGAACACCCGGGTGTTCGAAGTGGATCATCATTTGTTTCAGTCCTAAACTAATTCGGCGAGGGAGAACCTGGCCGTGGTCGAATGCTGTGATTCAAAGATTGTTGTTCTGGAAGAAAAATTGAAAGAGAACCATGTGAGGTTTCAGGCAGACTTCGATCAGGAATGCCTCGTGACTTCGTCCTTACAATAATTCATAGATAAGTTAGGCTATAACCGGACACCTTCGAGCGTTATCCTTCGAAGGAGCTTCTTAGTCCTGGTGGTGATGGACCGAGTCAAGCATAAAGGGTAGAACCGAGGTCTGGGGTCAAGGATTCGAACATGGAGAACGAAATCGTTGCTCCAGATGCTAATATGAACCCGAATATTGCTGCTGCTGGGACCGATGAGGATCAAAGTAACCCCTTCCTGTAATGAGTTGTTGTGAGGATGTAGAAAACTCAGTTTTGATTCTTTTCTGTTGTGGCTTGTAATTTGTGGAAACTTGGTTTTCCTTCTGCTGTATTATGTTAAGCTGCTATTAAAATTTGCCTTTTGTTGTATTCTGCTAAGCTTTTATTTGAACTACTTTCCTTCTCCTATATTCTGACACTCTTCGATTGTGGTTGTTGGTTTCTTTTGTCTGAAATGGGGTGATTGAAGTGTGATGTTAAGTTGATTGGAGTGGGAATTTGATGAATTTGGAGGTCGTCCCCCAAGTGTTTAGTCTTTCGACTATTCGTGCTATTTTGGCTTGCCTAAATCAAAAACTTTGAGAAACTTCAAGGTCCCCCCCAAGTATCAGTCGGGTCGAAGGGTTGACTTGATACTTAGGTTTGACCGACTCAAGAAGTTCGTTAAGCTTTGAGGTCACCCCCAGGTATTTTTATCTGTAGGTTTGATCCTAAACAAAACCATAAGTGGTCAGCTCCGAGATCACCCCCAAGTGCTTAATCTTTCAACTATTTATGCCACTTGGGTTTGCCCAAATTAGAAACCTTAAGGAACTTTGCGGTCGCCTCCAAATATCAGCCGAGTTGAAGAGTTGACATGATACTTAAGTTTGATCGACTCAAGAAGTTTCTTGAGCTTTGAGATCGCCTCTGGGTATTTCTATCTACGAGTTAGATCTTAAACTAAGCTAGACGTGGTTGGCTGCGAGGTCACCCCAAGTGTTTAGTCTTTTGACCATCCATGCCACTTAGGCTTTCCCAAATCAGAAACCTTGAGGAACTTTGAGGTCACCCCCAAGTATCAGTCGGGTTGAAGAGTTAACTTGATACTTAGGATTGATCGACTCAAGAAGTTCGCTAAACTTTTAAGGTTGCTCCTGGTATTTCTATCCGTGGGTTTGATCTTAAACAAAATCAGTCGCAGTTAACTCTGAGATCGCCTCCAAGTGTTAAGTCTTTTAACTATTCATGCCACTTAGGTTTGACCAGCTCAAGAAGTTCATTGAGATGGAATATGGTAGAAATGTAAGTGCACCGAGAGTTGTAAGAAAAATCATTTTATATATTCATGTTACTTATGTTACAACTGTGGTAAATATCTGTGGTCATCGTCTGTTATAGGAAACTAACTGCATTATATTTCAGGGGTTTCGCAGGGGTTATTCAGCTTTGGTCATGAGATAGTAGGAGCTTTTATCTATTTTATCATAAACGACGTATGGGCCTTCCCAAGATTCAGCCAACTTTCTTGCGTTTTGAGGTTTCGAGGAGGGGGTGATTCTTCGAAGGACTAGATCACCAATTTTGAAGCTTCAAGGTTAAACCCTTTTGTTGCTGGACTTCTCAAAAGAGATTTGGTAATGTCCAAGATTAGCTAGAGATCAGTCTCGGGTTTCGTCGATCCATAGCATGTTGTAGGCGAGTTGAAACTCGTTTTCTTCATTTGGAAGGTCGGGATCCCTGGCCAGGACTTCGAACTGAGTTGGTAGGACTGCTTCAGTTTTGTATGTCAGTAGAAATAAAGTTTAACTCGTTGTTTTTCTTGGTGTTGTGTGATAGGCCTAGAGGACATGTTGAAGTTCTTGAACCCATCGTCCCTTCTTGTCGTTAACGCATTTCTTAAGACCGTCGACAATGGTTTCGATGATGGCTTCAACATGGCCATTGCCTTAAAGGTAATAAGGCGTGGAGGGAGAGAAGATGATATTATACTTTTTAAGGAATATTTGGACCTTGTTGCCTAGGAATTGTGGTCCGTTGTATCATCGGATCATGTGCGGATAGCCAAAGTCTGTAATTATGTTCTCCCAAAGGAATTTGATGACTTCTTCTTCTCTAGTTTGGCATAGTGGTACGACTTTGAGCCATTTATGGAAGTAGTCTGTGGCAACAAGAACGTATTATCTTTTACCCTAATCTTTTGGGAATGGAGCCACTAGGTTGATGGCTTAATATTTAATAGGCCAAAAGACTTGGCAACAGTGGAGATCTTGTGAGGGGATTTTGATATTATGGTCGTGGCATTGGCACTTGTCACAATGCTTCACATATTCTTTGGCATGTTTCTTCATATTCGGCTAGAATAGTCTTTGTGTTATTACATGGAGTGTCATAGATTTGTCAGCGGTATGTGATTCACAGCTTCCTTCGTGTAACTCAATGATGATTGCGGCAGCTTCTTGCTGAGATATGAATTTGAGGTGCACTCCATTTGGCAATTTTGGTGTAGATCGCCTTTGAGAATTGTATACCTTTGGCAATTTTCTAATAGTAAATGCTTTAACATAATGTTTGTGAGTAGTTTTGAGCTGTTAAAATATACTAGGAAGGGGGTGCACCAGTCGTCGGGATTAATACTCTTGCCCCCAGTATTGATGGTATTAATTTTCATCTACCCTATACTTAGGCCTTCGAGTACTTCGATATTGAACTTCTGAGGTTTGGTTTGTCCTAACATAGCTACAATGTGGGCTAGAGCATCGTTAATCCACAATACGATTGAAGAAGCTTAAGTTAGTAGAAAAGTATGATGAACGCTAATTTTGATGGGAAAAATAAGAGATTTAATTGTATTATCCAAGTAATTGCAATGAATTAAACTAAACCCTAAGCTTCCTCTTAGACTTCACTCTAGATCTAACCTAAGAAAATAAAGAACCTAAGTCCCCTTTATATACTAGGGAACCTAAAATACTAAAAGCACACATCTCAAGGCAAAAACACCCCTCAAAATATAACCACTGCCAAAAGGAAAAAGGCTGAATCGCGCCTCTATTTGAACAGAATAAGTTTCTGTTCAAATAAAATAAAGTATATTCGAATACACATAATTTGTATTCGAATAAAGCTTATCAGGCTGATATGTATTCGAACAGACATAAGTCTATTCGAATAAAACTTATCAGGCTGAAATGTATTTGAACAGAAACAATTTTGTTTGAATAGAAACTTGAAAACCTTCATGTCTTCATCAGATTCACCTGGATCATGGCTCCCCCCATTAGGAGCCTTGAGCTCCTGCTAAAGCTAGAACTGAAGATGTAGGAATGTAGCGATGCCCAATTCCCTGTTGTACCACTTCGATATACTCAGTAGTATACCCTTTTTCCCAACTCGGAACGTTTCAATAGCACCCTGTCTTGTAGTATGAACCTTCCTCTCTAGAATACCATCCTTCGGTAATGGATCTTCTTTTTCCATCCATAAGTCATCAACTGACCGTAGGCGAGTATCAATTTCAGAGTCTTCATCCAGAAGAGACAGCTCAAACAGCTATAAATGCTCGGCATTAATTACCGAATACATCTTCATGAAAGGTGGCAAATCCAACTGGAATGTATTGTCAGCAATCTTCTTGAGGATCAAAAACGGACCATAACAGATAGGTTTGAACTTCTTGCATTCCCCCTTAAGTCGTTCCTTACCCAAATGCAACCAAACGACGTTGTCCTCAAGAAAAGTACACTCAACCCGATGCTTGTCGTGGCGAGCCTTATACTTTGCTTGAGTCTTCTTCAACTGAGCTTCAACCACCACATGAACCTTGATGATCTTCTCAATGAAACGCTGAGCATTAACCTGCTCCTCTTCCTCCTTCACTGACCCCGTCTTGTCACTAAGACTAAACGCTAAATCAAAAGGGCTTTGTGGCAAGTACCCCAAACAAACTTCAAAAGGAGACATCAACATGGAAACATGAATCGCCTGGTTGAACGCAAACTGAGGATACAGTAAACTCTCATCCCAAGTCTTAGGATGCTTAGAATGGAATTCTCATAATAAATGTACCAAAGTGCGATTGACGACTTCTGTTTGCCCGTCGGTTGAGATAACATGTCAGCCATCTAGTTGTCCACTCCTTTCTTATACTTGATCAATAAGGTAAACTGCTGAAGGTACGACATTCACTTCATATGGCGAGCTTGCTGAAGCTTGGACTGCGTAGATAAGAACTATAATGGTTTGTGATCGGAAAGTACCACAACCACCTTCCCCAATAAGTAACTCCGCCAATGCTTCACTGATTAATATAATGCGTTGAATTCCTTATCGTAGGTAGGATAGTTGCGTACTGCTCATGTAAACATCTCAGAATGGTAAGCAACCAGCTTCCCATCCCGTAAAAGGATTACCCCCAATACATAGTCTGACGCATTTGTCTCGACCTTAAAAGGCCACTACAAATTAGGTAATGCTAATACTGGTGCATCCAAAATCTTCCACTTTAGTAATAGAAAGGTCTTATCATGGTGCTCTTCCTATACAAACTATACCCTGGTCTTCGTCAAAGAATGCAACGGTGCGGCTATTTATGAAAAATGCCGAATAAATTTCCGTAAGTACTGACAAGAACCCACAAAACTCCCACTTTTGTCACTGTGCGGGGTCTAGGCCAATTAGTAATGACCGAGACCTTTTTTGGATCGACCTTAAGCTCGCCACCACCAATAATAAAACCCAAATTGACTAGCTTCTATTTCCTAAACTCGTACTTCTTCCCGTTAAGGAAAAATTATTGTGATCGCAACACACCCAACACTTTTCGTAAATACCCAAGATCCCCCTCCCATGTATGACTATATATTAAGATATCATCCAAATATACAATCACAAAATCATCAATAAACTCATGAAGTACCTCATTCATTAGCTGCATAAATATCGTCGGAGCATTGCATAACCCAAAAGGCATCACCAACCACTCAAATAAGCCTTATTTGGTCATGAACGTTGTCTTTCAAGTATCCTCCTCCCGGATTTGAACTTGATGGTAACCCGACTTAAGATCCAACTTGGTGCAAAACCGAGCCATTTGCAATTCATCTAAAAGCTCATTAATCCATGGAAGCGGATAACGATTCTTCACCGTGATCTTGTTCAACGCTCGATAATCCACACACATCCTCCAAGACCCATCCTTCTTCGGCACCAGTAACACCGGCGAACCACAAGGTGAGCAACTTGGATTAATAACTCCTTACTCCAGGAATTCCTGTACCTGTTTCATGATCACATCAGACTCTGTAACAGAAGTCCGATATAACCCAATATTGGGTAGTGGCTTACCATTCACCAAGGTGATATCATGTTCAACATCCCTCTTACGCGGTATCCCTTTTATGCCCAGAAATAAGTCTTCATACTCCTCTTGCAACTCCCCCATATCTGTTTGTTTCTTATGATACATTGTCAAAGTAGACAATACTGTAACCGACGGACCCTCTTGATCCTGTCGCACCAACATCAAAACAAATTTGCCGCTCGCATTAACCAACCTCTTCGCCTGAGTCGCCGCTACCAAATTACTGGTAGTGATATGTTTCTTGCACGCATTAATATGAAACTTTGTCCCATCCTTCACAAAATGATACTTGCAAGCACGACGGTAAAGGATTGCATCCCGAACCCAAAGATAAGGGCTATCAATGATGACTTGACACACGTCCAATGGAACCACCTCATATGTCACTTCGTCAATAAACTTCCCAATAATAACAAACTTGAACGTATACTGCTCAGTGATCTTCAACTCTACGTCTTTCTGAATCTAACCCAAACCATACGGATTAGGATGAGCTACAGTAGCCAAACCCATCTTCTTCACCACCGCCTCAGAAATTAAATAATGGCCTCGATTAAGCTATGCTTCACTTGAATACTGACAAAGAACAGCTCTTCCCGACTCGCCTCGTCGATTGCTAGAGATTTCTTGAACATTAGAGTAAGCTTAGGATTTGGCTTATCTAAATCCAAAAGATCCACAATGGTCGCGGCTAGTGTATGTTTCGCTTTCTTGCCCTTCTCCTCCTTCGGCCGAAGCTCCGGGTGAAGTTTATAACATCTATCAAAATTGTGCCCATTAGCCTTGTAATGACTACAGATAGTTCTCTTGAATGAAGACCCCTCTCCTTTGGACTCCCATTTCTAATCAAACTTCTAATTAGCCTTGTAACCCGACTTGTTCGTGTCGTCTTTCTTGTCACTCTTCAAGTACTTGCCATCGATGATAATTGCTGTAACGGTAGCATCATCGATATTTTCCACATTAAAGAGTTTTAATTCTCTTTGAATAGACTCCGACAAACCCCTTGTATAATTATTGAATACATCGTACTCCTCCACGTCAATATCCAAAACCAATGCATGGTTATGAAACTCCGTAGTGAATTGTTGTACGGATTGCCCAAACCATTGCTGCAAGTTGTGTCATTTGTACCATCGCTCCTGTCATACCCAATTGGATAGAATTGCTTCCTCACCAAAACCTTAAATTCCTTCCAACTCGGACTTCCGATATTATATCGCTTTTGATAGGATCTCCACCATGTGAGTGAGTGACTTGTGAATTTCAAAGTTGAAAAGCAAATCTTCTGAGTGTTGGAATATTCATCAATGGAAAAATAGGTCTCCAACCTATCTAACTAATTATCTAACTTCTCAGCATCGACGGAACCATCAAAAACTGGAATCTCAATCTTAAAACCAAGACGAAGATTACGCATAGGATTCGTGAACTTACCAAAACCTGGGCGCTCCCTGATGGAATCGGCATCACTAGAATCATCGAATACCAGAACGTACTCATCCCCATCCACCTCCATAATCCCTTTCTTCTTCGAACGGCCTTGCCGTTCCATTAAAGCGGAAGCCTTAACGAGGTCTGTGAGACGCAACTGCTCCACTAACTCCCCTAGAGTAGAAGTTAGGGTGGAAACTGTTGTTTCCAAAATCGTGAGTCTTTCGTTGGGATCGCCCATCTCTAAATTGTCCTTCATCTTCAAATTAGGTTTGCGATGGATCTTCAACGGACTTACTAGTTTCTCCTTCGCTTAATTGAGACGGTCATGTGTAGAGACCATAAACTATAATCAACCCCCCGAGAATCGCAACTGGAAAATTGATACCACTTAATCCACAATATGATTGAAGAAGCTTAAGTTAGTAGAAAAGTATGAAGAACGCCAATTTTGATGGGAAAAATAAGATATTCAATTATATTATCTAAGTAATTACAATGAATTAATCTGTAAACCCTAAGCTTCCTCTTAGACTTCTCTCTAGATCTAACATAAGAAAATAAATAACCTAAGTTCCATTTATATACTAGGGAACCTAAAATACTAAAAGCGCGCATCTCGAGGCAAAAACACCCCTCAAAATACAACTGCCGCCAAAAGGAAAAAGGTTGAATCGCGCCTCTGTTCGAACAGAATAAGTTTTTGTTCAACTAAATAAAGTGTATTCGAATACACATAATTTATATTTGAATAAAACTGATCAGGCTGATTTGTATTCGAACAGACATAAGCCTATTCAAATAAAATTGATCAGGCTGAAATGTATTCGAATAGACATAAGTCTATTCGCATAAAACCGATCAAGCTAAAATGTATTTAAACATAAACAATTATGTTCAAATAAAAACTTGAAAACCTTCATGTCTTCGTCAGATCCTCCTGGATCAATCGTCATGTTTGTTCTTGCCTCTAAGGTAGTGTATGATCAATGATTTTTTAAGGAACCGATCCATGCGTTGGTAACAAAATTTATATTCGACCATTCGCCTAGTTTTTGCTGGTGTAATTTCTTTGGATCAGCTATGAGTCAGTAAAAATGGCTAGTTTTGGAACACCCAGCTCGAGGGCCATATCGAAGCTGTATATTAAAGCTTCATATTCGGCTTCATTTTTGGTATAGTTGAAGTTTAGCTTGATTACCTTTTCAAGGAAATCATTAGTTGGTGTGACCAGTAAAATACCTATTTTAAAACTATTCAGACGTGCTGACCCATCTGTGAATAGTCGTCATCCAGTATTTAGATTTCAGGGGACATTTTATTCTAGCTGGTCTTCAGGTAGCTTATCTTCATGTTCTTCCCAATCTGTTTTTTTGACTGGGAAGTCGGCCAAAAAGTTGGCAACTGCTTGGCCTTTCAGGGATATCTACTTCTCGAAGGTGATGTCATATTCACCAAGGTAGATAGACCATTGTTGTACCCGTCTATATTTTTCTTTTTTGGCCAGAATTTCCTAAAGGGGGTAACTCGTAATCACCCATATGTAATCTACTTAAAAGTATGGTTTTAGTTTTTTAGAAGTATAGGGAAGTGTAAGGAAAAGTCTTTCAAGTTTGGTGTATCTGGATTCGACTAGAGTTAGTATTTTACTGATAAAGTATACTGGTTTTTTTATGCCTTCCACTATGCGTATAAGGACCGAACTGATGGATTCGTCTGTAACTGCAAGATAGAGGGAAAATAACTCACCTTCGACTGGGGAACTCATTACTGTTGTTGGCTAAGGTAAGTATTAAGCCCGCGGAAAACTTACTCGCATTCGGGTGTCTAATCCATGTCGGGGGTTTTCTTCTTAGTCGTGGGTGCCTTGATCGTGTATGAGGGTGAACAACCAGGCACATTTTTCAGAGGATTTGGAAATGAATAGATTAAGGGCAACTATTTTTCCTGTGACCTACTGTACATCTTTCTTTATGAGAAGAAGGTATATCGATAAGGGCTTAAATTTGGGTAGGATCGATCCCAATCCCCCATTTGCTAATAAGGTGGCTAAGGAATTTTCCTGACGATATGCTGAATTGGCATTTATCAAGGTTTAACTTCATTTGGTATGATCAAAGGATTGAAAAAACTTCGGTCAGGTCCTGTATATGGGTATTTTTGTAGAGATTCCTGCATAGCATGTCATCGATATAGACTTCAACTGACTTGCCAGGCAATGGTTTAAACATGGTGATAACCAGACGCTGGTATGTTACACCCACGTTTTTGAGCCCAAAAGGCATGACGTTAAAATAGTATAGCCCTTGTCAGTAATGAATGAGGTTTTGATTTAATCTTCAAGGAGGAGGTGTACCAGATTGTAGCCTGAGGTAGCATTCATCATTAAAAGGCCTTCGTGGCCAGCTCTTGCATCGAGGAGTACTATAATAATGAAGAGGAAAAAATTATCTTTTGGGGTATGCTTGTTAAGGTCAATGAAGTCGATGCAAATTCTAATCTTGCTATTCTTTTTTGGTACGGCCACAATATTCGAGATCCAATCTACATATTTGACCTCTCGGATGAAACCTACGGCTAGAAGCTTGTCGACTTTGAGGTTAACCTCGTCTTGAATCCGTGGAGCTAGGGTGTATTTATTTCATTTGACTATTGTGGACTTGGAAATTAGATCAAGTCGGTGGTAGGTGAAAGTAGGGCAGACGTTGGGCATCTCGTGGAAAGCCCATGTGAAGACGTTTTTATTGGATTGAAGGAATGTGGTAAGCTAGTATTTTTCTTCCTCTATCTAAGAACCTCCAATAAATGTTCCTCGATTGGGGCGGTCGAGCTCGATATATATATAGTGGGTTCGAATGTAGGTGGCACGAGGAGGTAGTCAAAGGTGTGGTGAGGGAGAGTTACTGTGATTACTATGGTTTTGCCAATTTTCGTATAGATTGATCTCTGAGTGCTTGCAGGATTGAGCTAACCTTTGGGATCCCTTCATATCCCAAGTGCCACTTGGGGTGGTAAATCGCAAATCTTGGTAGTAGGCCAAAGGGATTGCCTTCATGGCGTGGAGCCAGTCGTGACCCAAGATGCTGAGGAATTTAGATTTTTTTTCAATGACTAGGAAGTTGGTTTGTAACACAATCCGGCCGGTAGTGACGGGGAGCCTGATGCGTCCAACTGTAACCTCTGTTAATCCGTTGAGGCCATTTAGTTTAACATTTTCTGGGGTGCTCTAATCAGTCATTTACATGGCTTTGACTATTTAGAGAAAAAGTACGTCTATTGTGCTTCCAGTGTCGACAAGAATTGTGTGGAGGATGATGTGTTCTATCTTGACCATGATGGCCAAAAGATCGAAATGAAGGATACGGACATGAGATTTGTCACAATCGATGAAGGATGCACCTTCGAGTCAGGGATAATGAGTTGTTTCGATTAAGAGGACTGTAAGTTTTTACTGGTAGGTGAGCTTGTAATACTCTTTGACCTATTTTATCTTACTTCGGGTATGACCGCTGTCAATGTTATTGACTTCAATTATATGAGCGTGAAAGATGTGTACTTCGTTTGGCCCGTTGTTTGGGGCTGCTTGGGGTTTGATATATGAACCATTAAGGTAACTAGGAAGGTCGACTATATATTGGTGTAGTCGTCGGGCTTTGAGTATCATCTCAAGTGAATGTTGTAAAGCATAACAGTTATTGGTTGGATGATAGTTGCACTTGTGGTTCTGACAATATGGTTCGTTTTTACTTTAATTGGGTAAGGAGTACGCCAAATTAGGTCGGCTTGAAGAATTGGTTGGATAGTGCTGAGTGGGACATTGAGTTTGGGAAGGACTGACATTGGTCGTTTCTTGCTAGGCCGATTAAATGGATCGTCTTGTTTGTCGTGCATTTGGTTTTCAGTTTCCGTATAGACGGGAAGCGACCATGGTAGTACTCGACTGTCGTAGTCTGCTGTGATTGTTGGTTTGGGGTTGTCCCTAGTGATTGTTTCCACTGAGACACTCGAGGTCGATGTAGTTATTGACTTTGGACAGTATCTCTTCGAGGGTTTTAGGTTTATAGAGGATGATATACTCCTTAACCCGACTGTAGTCCGGTAAGGCATTTGAGTAGACTAGAATAGCGTTTACACAGTCAAGGTTCTCGACTTTGCGTCATTCGTCTTAAAATTGTTTGTTAAAAGTTTCAACTCGACCGGTGACTTTTAAAAATTAAAAAGGGCGACGACCCAGACTTCGCGATCTTTTTTTATTATTATTCAAAGGCAGGAATAAATTAAACAAAACCAGCCCTAGGGCTGGGAATAACAGAGTTTACAAGTCTAGACGCCTCTAAGGGCTAAAAATAAACTAAAGGGGGTGAAACTGCACCCCTGGCAGCTAAAAAGTGCGCAAAATAATTACATCGACGGTCAATAAACTCAAAAGTAAAAGCTTGGAAAAGTGCGGTGAGGGCACGGAGATCCGGGGCCAGAGTGAGGGCGCCAATGGACCCATTAGGTAGGTTATGGTACCACTTAAGGGGGTTGTCTATAAGGCTAGTAGGAAACATTCGACAGAGGATGTGATCGGCTGATGAGTGAAGGCTTAATAAGTTTTGGAACTCGAGTACTTAAGATTATGGGTCTGTGTTTTGGTACTTGCAAATTTTTTGGGTATGGAAGTTTATAGGCACTTTAATGGCGAGAAGCTTCAGGCATAGGGGATTGTTAAGTCGACTCCAAGAGTTTGGAGTGGGACTGGAACTAATGCGGATGGCAGCTTTGATTTGTCGGTCGAGCTCCTATTATGTAAGGTAGGCTGCTCGAGGGGTAGAATGATATGGTCGCAGGTGATAGGGTTGTAGGTCAGGGTGTATTCAGTGCATTCCCCTAGGTGTTCCTGGGCAGGACGCCGAATAGGATGTCAGGATGTTTAGTGTAAAATCGCTTGAATCCTCCGAAATGGAGACACCTAGGTGGATCAAACCTTCGGGTAGAGGATTGGGGGAACCTTCGATGCCGAGGTAGACCAGGGGTACCTTAATTTGGGGGTAAGGACCAAAACACATGTAGAAGGATATGCACGAAGGTATCAGGGACCTAGATCAAATAGGGACGTCATGGGTTTGTGCCTACTGTAGTCCTTGAACTGAATGGCACAGCTCATCGAGGGATCGATGTTGTCTGTCAGTTTCTTCAATGCTGCGTTGTTGTTCAGTTTCTAGTTCCTAGCATCGATCTTCGCACTCAAGGCGAAGTTGGTTTGTGTGGCGTTCTTTCGCTTGAGAAAACTGCTTGCTTATTAGGGCCAACTGAGCGGCGATGCTATCGGCCGGGGTGCCAACTATGGCTAAGGTGGAACGGAGTATAGGGGCCATTTGAGGTTGATTGTATTGGGAAAAGTGTGTAGAGCAAAAGGGAGGGTATAGTAGAGATGGCGCCAAATATAGGGTATTAATCTCATAGGGAAGAGATCGAGCTCTTACACCGTGGGTTTGGGCTTGACTAGGGGTTTTAGCAAATATCTTGAACAGAAATAAGAGAGTATTATATACAAATATATTTGCATGTAGTCCATGAATAGGTATTCTCCATGACCTCTAGTGAAGATTTGAAAGATATATATTTATTTATTTAATTTTATTTTATTTTATTTTTTGGCCGTAAAATTTGTCGATTATTGCTTGTGTTTCTACAAAAATAACAACAATGGTAAAATCACACATTATAAGCTCATACTGAAATGGATACCAACACTAACTAAAGATTATTAGTTCCAAAAATGATAATTAATGAAAACTAACTCCAAAAGAGAAACACTTGATGTTTCTAGAAATCTTTCAACCAAGGTCTTGAAATCAAAAGTACTACACTCATACCCTTTCTTTCACTCCTTAAAGATAAGCTAAAATGTGGATCCCGATGAGTTATGCCCATATATATATATGGGATTACAGATTTCGAGCAAGAGGGGATCGAATATCAAGCTTCTGGGAGTGCTCGAAGGTTCTCTCCCACCCTTTAAGGGGTGTATGAGATAAGTTTTCTAACCACTTCATGGTACCTTTCCCCCATATTTATAGGAGATAGGAAGGGTCACATCACCACAAAAAGGTTCAGTTACATGTATATCCTTTCTAACAGCTGTCATGTACAGAAGTTAGCTCAGCCAGTGTTGTCTATTAAATTATTTGCTGAGTTGTCTACCTTCGACTATATGTTGAGCTGGACTGAAACATGGTCGAAGCCTGGTTAGACTCGAATGTAGCTTCATTAGAGGCTTTGGTTGATTTGCAAATACATTAGGCTTCGAGTCCCACGGTAGGCTTCGATGTAGCCTTCGAATGTTCAGCTCGTCTTGGAAGCCTCCGAGTATGCTTTATCTTTGACTGATTTGTGAGTACATTATGCTTTGAGTCTTACTGCAGGCTTCGATGTAGCCTTCAAATGTTTGGCTCGTCTTGGAAGGCTGCGAGTCAGCTACTACAGTTTTGTTCAAAGTAAATTGAGACTCAATCAAAATGGTGGTAGTATCTTTTAATAGGAATAAATGGCTGAATGTAATAAAAGAAAATGGCAAAATTAAAATAAGATAGGTATGCACAACCAAATAAATTTATTCATAACCAAGTTGGAGAATTTTACAATAGTTCAAATATACTATTATAATTTAAGAGCCTAATATCCCTAATCATATCGAGAACTGTCATACAAATCATCTGATTCGTAATTGTCAGAACTAGTGTAATCATTATAATTGGGTCGCCTCGTACGCTACATATTTTTTTCCTCGAACTGAGTTAGTCAGCGTTAATCTTCTGAGTCATATCGTATGTCTTCTTCAGAAACTGTAAAAAGTACTTTATACTCCCAATCTATTTTAGAGTTGGTTTAGAGGGGGGGATTCAATCACTACCACACGTAATCCGCAGACGAAGTGACAGAACAACTTACTGAAGGCAACAACCACTCCAACAACGCAATTCATTAAAACTGCCACGTCTCTAAAATTTAACTACCATTATATCATGAATTTAAATTTACAGTTAGGACATCACTTACAAATAAACAACTGTACTTATAGGGGTCCAAAGGGTAGGGAAATAAGAAATACAGTGTTGTTTTTTCATTTTTGAAACTGAATAGTTTTGAATTGATCAATTCGAAACTACTTTTATTCACTACTTTCGGATTAGTCACCTTCGAAAGTCAAACATACAGCTCAAGAAAAGGAAAACAAAATAGTTGATTCAAAATTTCTTCAAGAAAGAAAGTAACTTATAGGGATTGTAACTGTTTGTCCTAAATATACCTTACAGACAGGAATGTTGTGGAGCATAAATAATTCAGCAAGACATTTCACCACCTCTAGAAAATTACAGTTCACTTTCATCTTATGTCTCTTATGAGGGGACACAAGGGAATGGTTATACATGGCAAAAAAAGTAGTGACCTCATACATCTCATACATCCTCTACTAATTTAAATCCATGCCCGCCCTGCAGCAGCTTCTCTCAAGCATGGTAGATTTTCCTAACGTAACTTAACAGCTAAAGAAGTTGAGTATGAACTCTTTTGGATAAGCTAACGGTGGGATATCTTAACGCATATTCAATTTCTGAAAGTTTGCTTCAAATACAAAGTAATCGTATACCGTGATATACGGTATTTTTTCATACCGTATGTCTATATTTTTGGAAGGAACCAAAACCCTTTTTGATATTCCATTTTACATGTTATCTGTCATGCTCATGTGAATTTAGGACATGCAGACATAAAAGCACGTCAATTACACCAGTTATTAAAGCGTATCACTACTAGATTCGCCATCTGTAGACGAGTTCAATGCATCCTGGAGATCTCCTTCGTTGTCTGTATCATCATCTTCTTCCACATAAATAGTAGGGAAGTAAAGAGGTTCCAATTCCAATTGGTGATAACATTCCTCAAAGAAAAATGTTTTGTCATACCGATAGTACCAATCTTCCCTAGCCGTCCAAAAAACTTTTGTTAACTCTTTATTCGGAGACCATCTTGTTATTTTTACTCTAATTGAGTAAAAAAAACACGACAATCGACTTCAATTATGTGCCAACGGTCTTGCAACGAAGCTGTTGTTCGCTTCTCCGGTGAACACTTATACTTTTGTTGAACTCTTCCCCACCACATCTGTTGATTGTTCGCGTGCCGATTTGGATGACGGGTGATTACCTTCTTTTTTTTTAGCAAAAATTTTAGAATATTTATATATGTTGGATCATAAGTACAAGATAATTACAAACCAAGGACAAAAATGCCATTAAAAGCTTAAATTAGAAGCTGAATAACACCTTGTTCGAATAGGCTAAATATCTATTCGAATAAGATTATATTCGAATAGGTTTGTAGTCTGTTTGAATAAAACATCTCAGATGGAAATGTATTCGAACAGAGAAAAATCTATTCAGATAAAATCAATCATTGTATTCGAACAGAGAAAATTTTATTCGAATAAAATTACTCAGGAAAGAGTGTATTCGAACAGAGAAAGTTCTATTCGAATAAAAATACTCAGGAAAGAGTGTATTTGAATAGAGAAGTTTCTATTCGAATAAAATCACTCAAGAAAGAGTGTATTTGAACATGAGAAGTGTTATTCGAATAAAAAATCTGGTTCATCTAAAATAGAAGTACTCAGTATGAGGGTCTTCAATTCTTGTCAGAAAATCTAATCTACCCTCAAGCCATTCCTCAATAGGTAGGTCAGCTCGGGATCTTCGCTTAGCCGTACTGTCTGCCGAGAAATTTGCTTCTCTCCATGTTGAGTTGAAACGAATTGCTTGTAAGGATGTGAGTAGTTTCCTCCACTTGCTTCGGAACTTCCAGGGTATCTTACTTGAAGTAAAAGCTTTGATAGTTGCCGATGAGTTCGACACTATCCACAAAGTTTGCCATCCTTTATATATTGTTTTTTCCACCCCGTCTACGGTAGCTTGAACTTCTGCCATGTAGTTAGTGGTGGAACCTACTGCTTTACTGAGTGTGCCCAAAACTCTGCCCTCCCAGTCTCTATATACAACTCCAATCCCGGACGGTCCAGGATTTCCCAATGTTGAGTCATCACAACACTTGACATATAGCACTTTTACCACTTGTAGTTCAAAGGTTGTGTTGTACATGCTATTTGAAGACAGTTTGGCGCTAATGGATATGTCTCCCAAAACCTTATTTTGAATCTCTCTAATGGTCAACTTCCTTTCATCAAATCTGATTTTATTTCTCGAGTTCCAAAGCCATCTACAGATTACGAACACCATAGTAATCCATAATTCATTGATGTACGGGCCATGTATCTTGCATTTCTCCAAAGCATTTTTCCAACCATCTGTACCTGAAATAGCAACAAGTTGGAAAGCATTTGTAGCCCAAACCCACAACACTTTGGCCGTGGGGTATTCAAAGAATAGGTGGTCTTCTATTTCGGCATTTTTACCGTAGTGAGCGCACACAGAGGCTATTTATATTCCTTTCCTTTGGACTTTCTCATCAGTAGGGAGGATTTGGTTCAATAATCTCCACGCAAACCCGCTTAGACTCGGATGTAGACACTTCCTCCATGTATATCTCCACCACCAAGCTGTGTCTAAGCATTTCCTGGTACATTTGAATGATTACCTACTTGAATGCTTTACATAGTTCCACATCTTCAAAATGGTTGAAAGCTTCATTGACTACCATGGCTTGGTTGAAGGGTTTGGTTAAAGGGCTTGGTTGGAGGCTACAGGTTGTGTAAGAAACCATATGCATACACTAAGAGTATTTAATACTGGAATTAGAGGTGGCAAATGGGTCGGGTTTGGGTTATACGGGTCGGGTCATAACGGGTTCGTGGGTCACATAGGCAAACCCAAACCCGACCTGTTTAACTAAACGGGTCAGATAAGCAAACCCAAACCCGACCCTAATATAAACGGGTCAACCCGACCCGACCTGTTTAACTAAACGGGTCGGGTTTGGGTCGACCTGTTTAACCCAAACATCATAACAAATAGGATAAAACAGCAGTTCCAAAGCATTACACCCTTGCATTACAGATTAAAGATAACAGCAGATTACATTACATAATTATCAATTCAGCTGCTTCAGCATTATCAGATTACATTGCATAAACAATTACATTATCAGATCACAATAATCAGTTCCAAAGCATTACAGTTCAGCTACTTCAGCGAATCAGCCTCACAAAACAGCATAAGTGCATAACAAAGACACAGAAACAACATCACATGGATTGTTCCAAAGCAGTTCAAAATAGCATCACAAAGACACAAACAACAATTCAAAACAGCATCAGTTCCAAAGCAGTTCCAAACAGCAGAATCAGATCACAAAGACACAAACAGGAGTTCAAAACAAATAACAGTTAAATCATCAAAAACTTACTTTTGGGAGAACCGTTGGATCTGCGATGGTGAAGGATAACAAGAAAAAACTTACTTCACTTCAGATTTGTCTTTTGGGAGAACCGTTGGATCTGTGATGGGCTTCCTCTTCCAAGCTTCAGTGATTTCCAACTAAAAACACCAAAAAAATCATCAAAAACAAATAAAAATCAAAGTTGTTGAGTGTAGTTTTAAGTACCAATAACCGAGTTACATCCTCTGCAACAAAAACAACAAAACACAGAATTAGAGGAATAGATTGTTGTGAGAATCTCTGAAAATTATCAAAAGTGAGATGATGCTTACCGTAGAGAAGCTTGACCTTCCTCTCATAGACGATAGCAACTCCACCTAAAAACAAACTCATATCAGAAAACAAAAAAACAAAAAAAAAACAAACATAGCTCTGATAAAAGGGAAAACAGAGATTCATCAGTTCATCATCACCGTCGAAGAAAAACAAACAAAACTCATTCTTCATCATCATCATCATCATCAGTTCATCATCAAAAAGAAAATAGAGATTCATCAGTTCATCATCTGATAAAAGTGAAAACAAACAAAACTCATCCTTCATCATCATCGCTGAAGAAAAACAAAAGGGAAAACATAGATTCATCAGTTCTGATAAAAGTAGAATTAGAGAGAGGGGAAGAAAGGAAGGAAGGAATTGGTTACCATATTTGGCCGAGCAGAGCTTTACGTGCGAGGAGTTGGTGAGAGTAGAACACAGTCGGCTGAGAGTGAAAATGAAGACTGAAGTTAAGAGAGGCTAGGTTTAAGACTTTAGGTTATTTTTTCTTTAACTTTTTAAAAGGGTACCATAAAACCATATACTTACAATTAGCCTAAATTTAATTTAAACGGGTCACGGGTCAATCCGAACTGTTTAGGGTAAACCCTAACCCGGCCTGCTTATTAAACCGGTTAGGTGGGTTCGGGTCAAATGACCCGCGACCCATTAAGGCAAAACCCAAACCCCCTTAAAACCGAGTTGGGTCGGGTCGGGTTGGCAGGTTGCGGGTCACTTTTCCATCTCTAACTGGAATTTGGTCAGCTTTATTAAAGAGTATCCTAAGAAAAATGTATTCAACGTTCAAGAAAGAACTGTAAGACAAAACCAACAGTACCTTATAGAACCATGAAAAGGGGAGAAAATGAAAAAAATTGTTTGACAACTATATTACATTCTAGGGTACTTGTATCAAGGCAAACTCTTTTGAATGCGTCCTCCGAGGCAAAAAGTAAGATTTAGAGGTCAAGATGGAGTTGTAGTGGTTCCAAACTACTCAAGAAACAATAACTGCATAAAACTGCCTACCCCGACTCTTTGTACTACTTAAAAACCAAAATTTAACCGTTTCTCTCTCCACCAAAACTACTTCAAGCACCTGTCCACCAACAAAACACATGTCCAGATTCCTCCTATTACAAACCACGTGTCAACAACAAGCAATGCCATAGAAGAACTACGAACAAATTGCATGTTACTTCTCCTCATTCTCCTTAACCAACCACTGCCATTAATTTCCACAAATCATCCTCTCTGAACTATAACCTTTATGCGTCAATAAAAGGTATATCTCTCTCACTAATATGTTCTCCCTCATTTTGCATGGTTTGTTGTGAAATTCAGGAAGGTAGGATCGCATGGAAGTTCGAAGGAAGCCGTGAAAGTTATGATCTAAGGTGCATTACCCATTATTTATTTACTGTGCAACTATTGCAATAATTATTTTTATGATTAATTGACCATTTGCTTTAATGTTTTCCATGATTGATGATCATCATTTCCTAAGATAACTTAAGTGTTGTTTTTGAACCAACGGCCTCAGGCTCCATAAAGTATCTTCAACAACTGTTAAAGAATCTACAAGAAAATTCTCTACTTTGTTCTCATTTTCAAGGTCTGCAACTCCATTTCGATCACACTTATATCTAATATCTTCATTTCTTACATGTAGTTTGATACTTGAATTATGTATTTGATATGTGGATTTGTGGGAAGAACTTTGTGATTACAGAGAAAAAAAATGATCTTTCTAGCTATAATGTCTCGGTTATGATATATTTCATTTAATGTCTTAGTTAACTGGTTTTATTTCATCCTCATATTAAACTCTTTTTGGTAATGGCAATATTTAAGGCATGTTTGGCTAGGTCTCTAATTGAATAGTTCCCTAAAAAGTGGTTACCTGGGCAAAATTTGAAATGTGTTCTCCTAAAATAAAATAAAAAAATTCACATGTGTGGATATGTCTAAGCCCTTGGCATTTAACTTCTTCGACTATTTAAATCTTATGGCAAACCATTAGACCTGCTTGGTTTTGGTATAAATTTACAAAATAAAACTTAGATATGGGTAACTCTAATCCTTGCTTGGTTCTGCAGGAAAATATACTTCATTACAAATAAGTCTTATTCACATAAAAGCCGCCCACGTCGCTCAGAAGAAACCCAAACCTAACTACTGTAACTCCTTTGAAACTAAAACCACCCACATCTCTCTTCAACGGTTCAACCCCTTTGAGTGTCCCTCCTACTCTTTCTCTAACATTGATTCACTGTTTAATGGTTTTAATTTTATTTTGGGGAGTTTTTATTCTTTTTAGACATTGTGATTATGGGTAGGAGTAGCCTTGAGTTTGAACCATGGATGGGGTCGGTATCTTCGAAAGCCCTTCAACGATTATGTATTTGCAGTGATCTATTTCTCCCTCTTGATATTTTTATAGAGATTATGCTTGATATGTGCATTCAAAGACGTCGAGTAGAAGATTGATTATGGACAAACAATTTCTCTCATGAGATGAACGAATTGGATGTCATACTTTGTTATTGTCGCCATAAAATAGTAAAGAAGATATGGGAAGAAGGAAATGCCTAGACCCGTGGCTAAACTTATATCCTAAGTTGATCAATGGAGTGAATGAACTTATCTTAACTAATATGCATGGCAACACATGATGGTTTTTTAATAGAAAAAAAAACATTACTACCATTGACTTTAAGATGTATTTGAATATGTTGTTTAATCAGTAATATGTTTTTCTTTTACTGATTTGGCGTTCATGTTATAAATAAATTTCATTTATTTTTCTATTTCTTTGTGGATTGGAACACTTTGTTATCATGGGGACAATATGAACAATGCAGATCGATGTTGATTAGATTCTTACAAGCTCCAAAGTGAAAGTTTGGAATTTGTTCACAAGTGAGAATCTGTATAGGATGTTACTTCTACATCGTCAGTCTAAACGTATCATGTTCTACGTTTAACTCTTCAATTTTGCAAGTTGCATATGTTTTTACTACTTTACCATGTTTGAAATTCTTACCCTTTTTTTTCTTCCTTTTTTGGAACTTCAGCTAGCTTAGATGCGCAATGATCTAATTTTGTGTATATACATTATCTTTTTACTCTTTCATTACTTTTAAACTAATTCAGATTGTGGGAATCATTTGTTTGTAGGTAGACAATTGTTAAGAAAGTGCGCATGCATGGGCACAAGTAAAAACACTTTTACGCACACTATTAGGCCCAACTTGATAAAACCTTGCCAAGGGAGCTGATTTATAAAATAGTTATTTGCCAAGAAATCACTGTGAGGTCTACTATGGTGGTTGTTTTGAAGTTGGAAGATTTCCCGATAAAGAGAGCCAACTGTTATTTACATTGAAATTGATGGTAATTTTATTACAAGGTGTTCTTTGTTGGACAATAAGGGAGACATCAAGAGAAACTGAGAGACTATTTTTGATTTTTTTTCCCTTAGTATTATCTTTTAACATGACAACCAAATCTTTTGTTACAAACCAGTCCGTAGAGCACCTTTCAATACCGTTATTTAGCATTATTATTATTAATGAATAGTAAATAATGAAATCTCATTTAAATTGCAACTTTCGTATGTTAGGGGCCAATATCAGCATGGTACGTACACCAAGTATTGGTACCATAAAAATGGATCTTGGGCGTGTTTAAGCGAGTTTTTTTTTGAAAATATAATAAGGGATTATTTCATCATGCTAATTTAAAATATCTTAAAACATAAGAAATGGAACACAATGCATTATGCATATCACGGGAGTAAAAACTATATAAAGGAAAATAAGATTGAAAACATATATATACACATCAAAGGTGCGTCAAAGGCACCAAAATGCTTCAGATATAGCACCGAATGCGCGTCGACATTGATGAGGTGTGTCTAATTTGGTGTATATTGATTCAACACATAATTATCAACAAGTTCTCGTGAGTAGGCACGAAATTGTACTTCCATATTTTTAACTTTGTACATTTCTATTATTAAAATTTTAGTTCTACATGAAGGGAGTGGAAATGAAATCAGATGCCTTCAACGATGTCAACTACGTCGAACACCATTGCCTATATCATGATCGTGTTGTGACTATGCTGGAAATCATTTGAGGACTATATAGAGGTGTATTTCAATTATTTAGTATTGCAAAATTTGTATATTTTTTTATAATACTAGCACAAATCATATTAAACTTATTTATTTTTAATTTTTAATTTTTTGCATATTCTAAACTCTTTTCAAATATAACCTCATTCTAAACAATTTCAATTACTTAGTGTATATCCTAATATAGTAGATATTAAAATTTGCCAATATCAACGTTCTAAAATAGATAGCGCCGAAGGCGCGTCAACATAATTGCCCGTGCGTCATCACGGGTAATACTAGAACAATTCAAAATGCAACCGTATTCCATGTAGTACTTTTTGCCGTATTATGTTCGTTTTCAAACGTCACTTGGAATATACGGTTACCCTAATCTAACTTAGGGTGGAAAACTTCAAAACCAGAGAAAACCTAAATTTGTAAGACTAAGACGAAAGGTGATGATATTTTACTGTAAACACGCATATTTTTTGTACCGTAACTGCACTTACGGTTGGAAATTCATCAGGAACCAGACTATCCCTAACCAAACTAAAACAACTACATCATGAAGAAGATGAGACATAGATTATTTTACTATGAGTAAGAACGGTGATTCATCGCCTTTCCAAAGTTTGGAATCAAATGAAGAGATAAAAATGAACATTGAAATGGGTTTGACGTTGCAGAGCTTTAACAACGTTCTAGAGAGAGAGAGAGATCAGAGTTTAGAGAGAGATTTCTACGATAATGGTAAGGTTCACCGACAACTTCCGCAGAGACAATAGGGGTTTCCATCGTGTTTTTATGTTTTTGTTTTTGTTTTTTATTTTTTTATTTCTTTTTCTTTTACCTGTTTATTATCTCGAGGTTTTTGTTGTGGTGTTTTTTTAGTGCAAGTGATAAAAATGCGGTTGCATCTTATTTTGGGTGGCTAACGCCTTTTACGTGGGCTGCCGTTATGTCCACCCAATAGTTTGATGATGTTTGTCTGAATTATGTGTACGCTAAACCATGGCCGCCCCTGAGGATGACCGCACAGAACCCAAGAATAAAAGGGCCTAAAATAAATTATGCCCTCTTTTGTATTTTCGCACAGGGCCTTAAGGGTACTTGGACAGACCCTGCGCTAAACTTATCTAGAACCAGTGTTACCGTTCTATTTCACTTGCAAGTAAAGAATAAATTTATATTCTAAGAGCATCTCCAACAGAGTGGTATGCTGTTAAGGTTTTCTCATACTCTTGCAAAAAACCTATCCAATAGGGGTATGGTGTTCAGCATACTCCACCCCCATACCCCTCCAAAGTATGCGAAGCCTGAACTTGGCGAGGAGTATGCGCATACCGCCTTCAGCGCCTAACAATTTATTTAATACAGTTGTCCAAGGGGAAAAGTAATAATTAACAGACGTTAGGCGCTGAACCCGTTAAGCGCCCAAGAAAAAAAACGTCATTTGTTGTTATACCAAAGCAGTATGCGATTCTGGAATATCTGTATCGTAAACCGGAACAACATACTCTTCTGTTGGAGATGCTCTAATAGATGCAAGGTGCAACTAACCTTCATACACCAACTAGCATTACTATATAATAATAGACACCCGTAGTACCTACGATCCTTCAACAGTCCAACACAAATGGGCATTGGAAGGATTTATGGAATAATCTACCACTTTGTTTACTTACATAAGTATATTTTAACCTCTTTTCAAATGGTAGGACCTGTACCATTACTAGCTGTGCTTAATGATATTTCTGCAGTTGGATTCAATATTTATTTATTTATTGTCCAAACTATAGGCATGATTGATATCTCCATATGCGCTATTTTTACGCTTTCTGGTTCATATAAATGTTTCAGACTTGTAATCATACAACAGATTACAAATACATACACATTGGACAGAAACAGAAGACCGGGTTATGAAAAACATGAGTATCATGAGATGATTTCCCTATTGATATTGGTGGTTTTCTTTTTTGGGTGAAAAATATTGGTGGCATGTTACACTTCATGTGTTTGTTTGTTTTTTGTAAACTCATGTGCTTGGTTTTGCATTGCTTTGATAGACTCACATGGTATGGGACTTTTCAGTTGTTTGACCTCATTTTGTTTGATGCCCAGGATCAAGGATGTTGTGGCAGAAAGTTTACTTAAGACTGCTTGGTTTGCTGCAACGATGTGCATGCACTGCCTTGAAACTGTTTGGAGATGACGAGTGATTGGTTTCGCTGTTGCACTGTGCTGCAATACAATTACAAGCTGTTGCAGCATTTAGCCTATATTCAGGGAGTTTGAAATCTAAGAACTTCAAGATAATTTTATTTTTCCACGGAGATCTAATTCTCTTTGCAAATCATGTTTTCCTCCTTAAATTACTCCCTCTCTTTCTCCCTCTTCCCCATTAATGGAGGAAAACAAAAGTTTCTAAAAAAATCTCCATCAATGAGTTGCATAAGTAGAACGAAACAACTCTTTGCAAATGCATAGGCTTCAGGGCACGCACAGCCTTCAATTCCATGTGAATCATGAAATAAAATTCCTAATATAATTTTATTTTTCAACCGATTTTACTCGTAGTAGTCTTCTCTTAATCGTGACCACCTCTAAAAAAATGTACAACCCCTGTGATTTTATGAAGAAATAAGTTTATCGACTCGGTCACGCCCCAAAATCCTCTTTTTGACAATTTAATGAGGATGAGGATGAGGATAATCACCAATTGCCCAATTAATTTATGGGCAGGTGATAACCTTGCCAACCCACATGCCAGGTAAGTTAGGATAAATCATGGCGAGTGGCCCCTATTGGTAGTGAATCGAACTCGAGACAAATAAGCAAAACTACGTGCGCACGATAAAAACAAAGAAAATGATGGAAGAAGATCAATAATTGAAATGTGATAAAAACGTGAAACTTCTTGGTTAACCCAAGATCAAAGAGAGTAACCACGAAGCTCAAGGTACAATTTTGTCAAATTGTAGAAAACGGAGAAAAAAAGACACCTCAACACACAACCAACACTGCAGCTCTTTGCGCCTAGGCCCCATTGTCCTTATTTCTTCTTTATTTATTTATTTTCTCTGTTTCAACTTTCAACTTATTGAAGAAGAATCATAAAAGCCCCATCCCTCTATTTTATCTACTACTACTACCTCCACTCTTCTCACATTCACTTCACAATATCTCTCATGGATGAACCGTCCTTCCCCTCTTCCTCTTCCTCCTCTTCCCTCACAAGCCTCGTCACCGCTTTCTCGAATTCTTCCTCGTGTTCCAATATCTTCACCGAGTCTAATACTAATACTAGATCCGCATCCAAGAAAATTTTAGGAGTGAGGGATGCTAAAGAGTGTAAGAAGCAAGATAATGGTATAATTACTGGCAGGAAAGATAGCAAGCACCCTACGTATCGTGGAGTACGAATGAGAAGTTGGGGCAAATGGGTATCAGAAATCCGCGAGCCAAGAAAGAAATCAAGAATTTGGCTTGGAACATTTCCTACACCAGAAATGGCAGCACGGGCTCACGATGTAGCTGCTATAACAATCAAAGGCCACTCCGCGTATCTTAATTTCCCGGAATTAGCCCACGACCTGCCTCGTCCCGCTAGTGCATCACCTAAAGATATTCAAATTGCTGCAGCCAAGGCAGCTACATTGGGTGAACCTGAACCAATACCGGAATCCCATTCTCCGACCCCCACTATGGCATCAGAAGACACACAAGAATCTCTAGTTTCTCCGTTAGTTGATGACGATGCCACACTATTCGATTTGCCGGATCTATTTACAGACCCTTTAGACAGCTTTTATTACCGGTCTTTGTGGGTACCGACCGGAGCCTACATTGGATTCGATGAGCAAATCCTTTGGGATGACTACTAGAGATAGCCTTGCAGAACTAACTTTCCAAACTTACCATGTTGTTAAAAGTTTAAAATAAGTTTAAACTTATTTAAAATAAGTTAAGTGAAACTCAAATCTTTGTTTCAACCTCCACTCTTCCAAAATAAATGAAACTGTAGCTTAAGCTTCTTGGTATTTTATTTTTTTTGATTTTTTGTATTTTTGGTTAAAGGCGAGGTTCTTGCCTAGAGGAGCCTTGTGGGTTTGAGTGCAATTTGAGTTGTGTGTGATTGTAAAGTTCTTGCTAAATTTTTTGGAACCCCATTAGATGAAATTTCAAGTGTAAAGTGATCATGTTGTAATTATAGTCCAAGAGACTTCTCTCTTTTTGTTGTTATAATTTTTATTTTTATTTTTATTTTTTCTTTCTCATATTTAATTATAAAGTTAATCTCCATCAAAAGAAGGATCAATTATATGTCACAATATTTTTTCTTTTCACCAACATGATCACCTTTTTTTACTTGATTGATTATTATTATTAAACGACGTATATGTGTATGGTGTACCCTAGCTAGTAATACGTAACGTCAAGATTATATATATACGTCCCCAAAAGTGTTATAGGTCGTCGACATTCTAAAGATGTAGGTCTCAAGCTTCTTCGTTGAGTTTCGAGATTGATCATGGCTATATGGGGAACAAGCTGACAACATCTGGATTCAATTAGTGAGATGAAGAAACATACCCCATTAGGCTAAAAGAAGTCACTAATTTTTCTAGTGGTACATGACATCACACAATCAATATTAGGGCATCCCCCTTGAGCAAAATATGCCCTAAAAGTAAAGTAATCATCTTTTAATTGCCCTACAAATCTTTGGGCTGAAATAACCACCTCAAAGACAAGTTGAGGTGATGGTTCTTCCCAGCAGGGTGTGAGAAGAACTCCTCTAAACGACCTAACAACAACAAAGATGTATTGAGATGATACAAACGCATATCACTAATACATATATCGAGATGCATGTAAGTTATAATTGTGACATATATAATATATTTTGGTGTCATCGCAATACATTTAAAGAGTAACTTTCCTCACAACCCTCTTTAAGTGAAGTATTTCTTTGTAGCTTTGTAGCTCCCCCGACAAGCCAAGTATCTTTAATTTTTATTTTTCTATTAGCAAAAGATGCAAGCAACACTAACTTTATATTTTTAGGTTAAGATACTCTTCCAAGTTTCTTTGAACTTAATGAGTGAAGTCTACAAGTGATATATTATTACTGCAAGTAAGGGAGAATGTTTTTAATTTTTCTGTACAGGCATTTAAAATATATAACACATAAAAGACAGCGACCCGGGACTTGAGTGCGACATTCGAACGCCTTAAGGTAGAAGATGGACCAATTAATTAATTTTCCATATTATTACGATTTAATGTAAATATTATTATATGTGTATGATATATATAGAGATGATTTACGTAAAAAAATAATACATATACATGTTTATTTATAATTAAGTCATAATCATATACCCCTGGAAATCATATTATAGATTATAGACAACTAATCACAAATTTGAGGAGCGTATATTAATACACATGAGAAGTATGATGCAACGAGGCGGCCAAATAAATGTAGGAATCAATTCACTCAAATCACAGATTTTTATTTTTCAAATAATTATATACACGCCCCGGTTTTTTTTTTTTTTTCTTCCTCCGACAACTTGAATATTTTGTTAGGGCAATGAGTAAGATGTTGAAAATTAGTAATAGTAGTTGATGAAATTTGGTGGTGGAAATAAAGTCAAAAGAAAAAAGTTAGGGGCACATTACATAGAAGGGTAAAAGAACAACATGAAGATTGTATTATTCCCTTTCTTTTAAGTTGGAAAGAAGTTCAAGCTCTTCCCTTTACCCAAATTATCAATGCTTTCTATGCTTTTAATGAATTGTTCCTACTCTTTATTTAACAAGTTCTTTTAGGAGCTCTAAATACAGAATCCGAGGTATTCCCGGGGTATCCTAAATACTTTTCACCAATGTACTTAGTGAAAATTCTCATTGTATCGATTTCACTTCATAGTTCATATGGTATAGATTTTCGCCATATCTGGTGTACCGTATACCTCACTACATATAGTTGTACGGTAATGTAATAGGATGTTGGCAAAAATACCATCCGTACGGGCCAATAAAAAAACTCTATGATTGTTATTTCATTGTTGAAATAAGTGCCATATATAAGTTACGGGACCCTTGGGATACCATTTGTTTTATTATTATCATAGGATAAGATGTGTTATGAGAGCCAAATTGTGAAAACCATCTCATATATTGATGTATTTCATTATTATTGCCTGGAAAGATTTTTTAGTGATAAAGTTGGTGGGGAAGGAAGGAAAAAAAAATTCCTCTAGTTTGGGATCTATCTTATTGAGTAACAATGCTTATGCATTATAACCAATTAAGAACAGTGCTAAGCTCTATTCTAAATGTTCTTCACATTTTGTGTGTGACGTGTGTTCTTATAGTGTTTCTTATTAGACCGAACGTGTTGGGAGAAGCTTCATCGAAATATCTTAGAGACAATTGTATAATGACGTGGGTACTGTTACAGTACTAGCCTTTAAATGCATGGGGTTCTCATGTTTTCTTGATGAATTATTTGATTTTGTAGTGGTAATGTCTATAGCAAACTTTGTGATTCTCCAGATTTGCACCCCTTATCTCCTTTATCATTGAACGGTCATTTAAGGGCCTTAGCTAGTGATTCAGGCAGTTTCACTCAGTGATGAAGCCAACAGTTGTTGTTATGAATCCAGGCAATAATCTAGATCCAGATTCGGAGAGGAGTGTGGAAGCCAACACAATTTTCCAATTGCTCCAAATGACATGTGCTGGTGCCTGAATTAAAACGCCAAATGATTTGGTGATTAAACGCCTGGATATTAAATTAAACACCTATATTTGAATTATTGAAGCTTCTACCTAAATTTGTTTTGGAGCGCTTTGAAGCGTTGAACCAAGATTCCAGCTCCAAATTTGGATTCCGAGCCCACTATTGGATGTCACTTTTAGTGATTAATCCAAATATTAATTCCCACATAGGTATGTTGTAGATGCCTATTATCATCCCCCATCGTTTCCCAGCAAGAAACCAAATGCCCACAAGAAATCAAATACCTTGGATTATTGATTCACCATTTGCGTCGTTTACTTCTGCTTTTGAACTGTGACATCTTTCCTTAATCCTGACCACTTATGTTCAATTTCTCATATCATATATTGACACAAGACCCAAGGATTACAGACAAAAGGGGTAGCTGAAATAAAGATACAACATGCAAAGCATGGCCCAAATTGAATACAAACCTCTTGAAGGACCTACTAAAAGAGAATAATAAAATAGTGCCATACAGATCTTACTAGATATTACGATCCATGGGATCTTAATTCATATTATCACATTGATGAAGACCTCCATTACATGGGGTAATGAAATCTTATCTTCTTTTCTTTTTAGGTATTGGCCTCATATATCTATTTATGCTTTGTCTATGAGTTGGGTGCATCCAACCAACTTGGGGTCGAGCTGGTAGTGACTTAGTGTCATTAAGGGTTGGCGAAGAAATGGTTTTCAGGGAAAAAAATATGAAGAGGAAAAAATAAAGCTATGCAGCTTTTAAAAGGAGAACAATGTGCCCTAAAGATGGAGCTAATTAAAGGTGGAATCGAATCTCTAAACAGTGCTTATTAGTGGGTGTATACGTGTTTTATCACACTTGTGATTAGTATTAGGGACCGACGGCGGCAGAAATTGCATTCAGCTTGTCCTTATGCTTGACGGCGAGCGACACTCTGAGTGCATCAATTAATTATGCGATTGGATACAAAAAGGTTGGGAAGATTTTCATAGTGATATCATCAAACTCAAGAAAAACGCGAAACATCAATCTCAAAATCACGAATATTCTTGTTAATTTTTCACGAGTAATAATAAGTGAAGACATTGTTTGTTTATTTATTTATTTTTTACGTGAAGATGGTTCAGGCTAGATGCATTAGTTAAGTTCAAAGCATAACATAGGTGAAAACTGTTGCGAAAAACCCTAGAATCTTTATTTGGAGAAATCCTAGATCGCGTACTTAATTGATAACGGATTGCAATTTGATAATAGAACAATGAACGAGAAAAAGTTCGGTCCTAAGGCGCTTAAGACAGTTTTTAGTCGGATATATTATGAAACATTACAGTACATGTCACTAGTGCATATGCCGGCAGCCCTGGTAAAAACCTCATTACTTAAACTTAGTTTTCTTTTTTTTTTGCAGAAAGTTTAGTCGAATATATTATGAAACATTTACAGTCGTGTACGAGGGTTGCTTGATATTTACTAGTACATGTCACTAGTGCATATGCCGGCAGCCCTGGTAAAAACCAACAAGGTAACTACGAAAAAACTGAGAAAATATTAAAGGCCAAGTCACCAAGCATAGTGCTAGAGATGTTCACCTCCTTATGACTCTAAAGTATTTTGCGGTGTGTTCTTCGATGTCCTGTAGGTAGCTTGGTTTGCCGTTAGTCCATTATTCCATAGGCTGTTCTGGGTCTGACCCTCTCCGTGTGAGGTGATTTGCAGAGAAGTTGCATTCTCTTCATATATGACTGAACCGGATTGTAGTAGCATATTCCCCAGATTCGACAAGAGTAAGACAACAAAGCGTAGTTGAAGACAACCATACATGATCGAAGGCTTACATTCGAGAAGTTACCACAAGTCTTCGACCTACCAAAAGTAGCCATTGTGTCTGGTCAAGAAAAGAGTTGTTAGAGATCCGCGAAGTTCGCCCACTCCCCCGGAATAGGAGACTATTTCTTTCTTTTTATAAACTGCATATGTCTACTATAAATACAGGTAGAGAATAGATGATTAATAGACTGGCAATCCGTAAACTTTACCACAGTTACTTCTAAACCCTACTTTCACTCCAAAGATTGTAATAACTAGCAATATACTGGATTTTACATCAAAATCCTCCTCGAGGTCGTGATTTTTCTCAGCTTTTACTGAGTTTTCTACGTAAAATCTTGTTTATCTAGTCTTTATTGTATTCTCTTTACAAATATAAGTATTGACGAAGATTCTCCTTCTGAAAAACACGCCACTACAATTGACGTCGTATGTGAGAATTACCACACTTTTTTTACCATCACTAATCAAAACACCATCCGATGACAAACATGAACCTGAGAAGCCATTCCAGTACCGTGAGAGATCAGGAAATACCATAAACTATTAATCTACACGGTGCAGTACTCGAGCTTCATAAACAAATGGCTGCAGAAAAGGCCCAAAGACTGGAAGATCAGCATGTCCACGCTCAAGCTCTTCAAACGAAGATAGACGAACGAAGGAAAACCTTAGATCAACAGAGTCAAACACATCAAAAAGAAATGGAAAGACTGAGGAGAACACAAGATCGACTCACTGGTCAACAGACGTTCCCTCCACTCACCCGGAGAGAGCATAGATCAAGAGCAATTTAACGCAATGATCAGCCAAGGGAAGACGAGCTACGGATTTCTCGATCCAAATCTGGGAATCCAAACAGAGCTTCTCGATATTTTGGTTTAACATCCTCAGCATCGACAACTCAAAAAAGTCGACGCATGCGTCATCAGACCCCCCCCCCCCCTGAAAGAAGACCAATCAGGGATCGATGGGGACGAGAAGAACAGGGAAATTTTGTTCCTCAGGTCGCAGCCTTACCATTTCCTTCGCAACAGTTCGTCACCTTGGATGACCTCAACAACAGGATCTAGGCCATAAACTCTGGCATTCCAGGCTAAAAATTTGTGCTTGATAGAATCGAGACAAACCCCATCTCCCCTTATCTCAAAGTTATGCCCATCCCAAAAAAATTTCATATGCCCAAATTTATTCAATATGCAGGCCTGACTGACCCAATTACCTATGTTCGACACTTCAAAGTCGCAGTTGGGTTATATTCCAAACTCGACCACATGCTTTGTAGGCTTTCAACATGAGTCTAAAGGAAGAACCGCTCCGGTGGTTCCACACTATCCAAGAGGCCTCCATCACCAAATTCAGCCAATTGCATTTTTTCGAATCCAATTACGCTCATGCTTGAGAGCGAGAGATTAATATTGATTCCTTGTTTTAGTTCGCAAAGAGACCTCGGCAAGTTTTTATAAACGCTTCCTATAGGAAACTAGGAAAGTTGGGAACTCAGATCCTAAAATCGTAGTTCCAGCATTTACCTCTGCCCTATACATTGACTCAAAGGTTCAAGAATAACTTACTCTGCACAAGCCGCGAACAGTCACAAAAATGATTGATGTAGTTAATAATTACATCGAGTTGGAGCGATCAAAGAAAGATAAGATGAAGAGCTTATCTGTCATCAATTCTCGAGAAACGTCTTCGACCCCATCCCAACTAGCAGTCACTACTGAAGTACCCAAGCAACGCGACAGAAACACTGACAATAATAGAAGAAGGGACGAAAAGCCCGATAGACCAGTACCAGTTCTGCCGCCAATGACAACGACTCTCTCCGCTATCTTGCTGACGATAAAGGGAGATGAGTGTTATCGCACACCATAAACCATGACATCAATTCCACTCCACCTTTGTAACCATTTAGATAACATAAATAATTAAAGTAAATTACGAGTTCCCGTATCGCATATCCTTGGTCGGGCATATGCAATACATCAAAAGATACAAGAGATTTAGTAATTGGGAACTACCCATAGACCAACTTACTCAACCATGGTCTGGTTGATAAGTATGGATTATGTTCTCTTCTCGATGTTCATAACCTATCTTGTTATGGTCTAACAAGATGGTTACATAGATTTATTATTCCTCCTAATCCTAGCTATGGTCAAGCATAGGATGAAGGAATACGAATATGCAATATTCTTGGATAAAGATAAAGTAATTACTCTAACTAAGTTACACATCCACACTAAGGCTACATTGGGTGGAGCTTCCTCTAACCTTGGCTAAGAAGATTAGCTACTCATCCCTTTGATCATTGTCATACTAATATTGCTATGATAAAATTAAAAGACAAGAACAAGAGAAAGAATAAGCTTTACTACTATGAACTTTGATTTACACTCTCCAAAATGCTCCCTCGTGAGTAGAATTCCCCTCCTATTATAAAAAATAGGAAGGTTACTAAATATCACCATTAATATAAAATCTCCTAAACAATGCCTAAAATCATGCATAGATATTATAACTCATGAGAATAGTATATATATCTAATTCTCTTCAATGGGCTTCCATGCATGGGCATTTGGTTGACAACTTCAAATGAGAATCATTGTTAGAGTGCATCACCCTTGTTCTTCGTTAAAAACTGGAAAAATGTATGACTTGTTTATCATGTGATCGATTTCGGTAAATGCAAACAAAAACACTATTACTGTTACATTTATTTAATAAATGACTAGGTAGATATAAATTTAGGAGTTGTACATGTAAATATTACGTGTCTATCAAGTACTTATGTCGATAATGGGTCGATTGTAGTAGCATATTCCCCAGATTCGACAAGAGTAAGCCAGCAAGGCGTAGTCGAAAACAACTATACATGACCGAAGGCTTACATTCGAGAAGTTACCACAAGTTCTTGACCTACCAAAAGTAGCCGTTGTGCCTGGTCAAGAAAAAAATTGCTAGAGATCCACGAAGTTCGCCCACTTCCCCCGTAATAGGAGGCTAGTTCTTTCTTTTTGTAAATTGCTCATGTCTACTATAAATACAAACAGAGAATAGATGATTAACGGACCGGCAATCCGTAAAATTTACCACAGTTACTTCTTAACCCTACTATCATTCCAAAGATTATAATAACTAGCAATATACTTGATTTTACATCAAAATTCTCCTCGAGGTCGTGGTTTTTCTCAGCTTTTTCTAAGTTTTCTACGTAAAATCTTATTTATCTAGTCTTTATTACATTCTCTTTTCAAATAAGTATTGGCGAAGATTCTCCTTTTGAAAAGCACACCACTACACGGATGTTATGAAGGTGAGAAGTAATCAGATTCCACGCTGTTATGAGATACCATAGTATATTATCTTTGAGGAAAGCTTTAATAGCAGCAGCTAAATCAGAGACAACCCAAACTCATCTCCAGCCGTGTGCTACAGCACATTGAACGCCTGATATGATTACAGTGGTCTCTATTATATAGTTTGCAGCTTGACCAATTGATTTGCTAAAAGTGCCCAAGACCTCCCCAGTGTTATTTCTGTATATTAGACCAATCCCCACTGGTCCTGGATTGCCCATAGCCGATCCATCATAGTAGATTCTAACCTTGTTCGCTTTAGGGAGCAATCATCTGCAGCTCTCAATGTTGTTGCATTTTCATGGTTTGCATTGGACATTTAGCGCCTTTATGATCTTCAGGTCATGGACCGTGTTATTCATCGTATGTTGAGAGAGGTGGGTAGCATCTGTGATATCCATTAGGATGTTCAGCGTGATTTTCAAGATTGTAATCTTGAGTCCATCTGAGCGTAACTTATTTCTTACATACCAAATGTTACTCCATATAGAGAAGGCCATGGCAACCCATAAGTCTTAATATATGGGCTAGACGATTTTCCCTTTCCAAAATGGTTATCCAAGTATCTGTAGGTGTAATAGGATCATAGTAGAAGCAGTTTGTAGCCCTTTGCTAGAAAGAGGCCGCAGAGGGGAAATATAATGTATATGTTTCCATTTCCGAGTTATGATGGCATTGGTGACAGACCGAGACTAGTGCTATGCCTTTCTTCTTGATGATGTCGTCCATAGGCAGGAGATAGTTCAGCTGACGCCATGTAAAACCGCCCAGTCTCGAGTGGATTGCTTTACTCTACACATATCTCCACCACCATATCGTGTCCTCTCTTCTACGAGAGCGTCAAAAACATTCTTGGTTGTGAATGCACCGTGTAGGTCTGGCTTTCAGATCATTGCGTCCTGCGTATTTGGGTTTTACTGGATTTGTTGTATGTCTATTCCCAAGGTAAGGAGGAGAAGGCGGATATCATTAGGGACGTTCCAGCCTTGTGTGTTGATAAAGTTGCTAAGTTTTGACGTACAGTTTTTCTACAAATGCCTAGGAAAGTTGATGTATTCCATGATAGGAATGTTTGTCGCCCAAGTGTCTCTCCAGAAATCAATTTGCGTTCTATTTCTGATAAGCCAGCCAATATGAGGTTCTGAAAGTGTAGCTCCTGCTTGAATGCCCTTCCATATAGTAGAGGGTTTGTGATAACGAATTGGGTCTCCGTTCTTGCTGCTGAATTGGAATTTTATAAATTTTGCCCATTCGTTTGTACCTTGTATGAAGACCCAGTGCAGTTTGCAGAGCATTGCATTATTTACTTCCCCCAAACTTCGATCTCCAAGTTCCCCTTCCTTTATCGGTTTGCATACTTTCTCCCACTTCAGTGTCACTCCTTTCCGCTTTGTCGGGTCTCCCATCTAGATATAGTTCTTATTGATGTTGTACCCCTCTTTGATAAGTGATTGAGGCCACTTGTAAATTGTCATATTATGAATGGGAATATTGTTAAGGATAGACTTTGCTAGAGTAACTCTTCCCTAAAAAGAAATTATGCTTCCAGTCCAGCTGTTAGCCCTCTTTCGGATCTTTTCAATAAGCGATATAATAGCTTACTTTGTTACCCACCCTTGTATAAATGGGATACCCAGATATGTTTTGGGGAACGTTCCCTCTTGAAGCCAAATATATCTAAGGTAATTCGTCTTCGGGTAAGAGGAATATTGCTCATGAAAATCTTTTGCCCAACGCCACCTGATAGTCTATAAGGAGGAGCTTAAGCTGTCATAGGCATTTGGTGTTCCTGTTTACAAATAGAAAATTATCATCTGCAATAGAAGGTGGGTGAGGCCGTGCATAATTTTGTTGATGCCATAGTTGTATTCTGCCTTACTCCCTTGCTCTATGGAGATTAATGCTAAGAATGTTTTTTGCAATTGCAAAGAAGATTGGGAGAGAGGGTCCCCCTGCTTGAGACCCGAGACATTTGAAAGAACCCAGATGGACTTCCTTTCACAAGGATAGAGATCATACTTCTACTAATAATCGCCTGAATCTAGTTGTAGAATTTTTGGTTGATCCCAAAAGCTCGTAAGGTGGCGATGAGGAATGTCCAACTTAGAGTATCGTATGTTTGGCTGATATCAATCTTGAGAGTCACATTGTCGTTCTTTCTCTTGACTTTCATCTCATTAACCATTTCAAATGCCATATAGATGTTGTTGTGTATGTTTTAATTTTTGATAAATGCATCTAGTCCCTTGTAACACATCTATTTGCAATGGAGAGAACCTTATGGCTGGTATTTTTGTAATAACTTTAAAAGGAAAGTTACTAAGACAAATCGGTCTGTAGTACAAAAGAGGATGGGTTACTGATTTTCGGAATCAAGACAATGATGTTGGAGTTAAAGTCAGAGGGATTATACCATCACGGAAAGAGAAGGATATCCCTGAGGAAATGTCCATACTCAGCGTATCCCACCAGCATTTTTTAAAAAAGCACATAAAAACTCGTCTGGACCGAGTGCGTTGTTCTCTTCCATGGAGAATACCGCTCCTGCATCTCATCATTAGTTGAGACTGAGGTGAGATGTGTATTTTCCTCCTCTGACACTTGCTGAAGGAGATGTGCAAATGGTGATGGGCAATATTGAGTTTCTGTTGCCGAGAATTTGTAGGTGTAGTATTGGACAATGTGTTCTTGGATGCTGGTTTGGATAGTAATGTTTCGTCCCGTATCGACCTTTATTCCGTGATAAGAGTTTTGGCATTCCGCCTTTATAGTTGTGTGAAAGTATTTGGTATTTCTATCTCCTGCGTGAAGCCCTTTAATCCTCGACTTTTCGCCTCCAGTGCACCTATATATTTCTCCCATTATTGAGTAGTTTCGTTTGGGCAAGAAATCTCTTCGTAATCAAATCATTGGTAATATCTTCTTCCAACTGGAGTTGGAGTTGCAGCATCTCTCCCTCTAGTCTTGTTTTTGTTTTTGGTGGGTTATGGAATTCTCTCTCCACAGCTTTATGTCTATTTTAGGCGTCTTAGCTTCAACATAAGACAGAATAGTGGAGCAGCATGCAGCGGCTGTCCTCAGCTATTAGCAATCAGGGCCTCAAACCTAGGTTCCTCTTCATGACTGAAGGTCGGAACGGGATGTTATGCGGCCTAGGAACTTGGCATCATTCACCCATAATCAATGAATGGTCGGAATGGGTTCTAGAGATTACCTTCATTCTCCACCCGTGAATTTAATCTGCCATTCTGCATTTTGTAAGCATCTATCCAGGACCACCAGAGTTTGGTTAATTTGCTTTAAGCATTACTCCAGGTAAACTGAAGTGTTGAAGAGGGCTCTCTGATAGCCGAGCTATCCAGAAATTATTAAAGTCCATTACTGTGGTAAGTTGGGGTGGTCTTCTCCCCCTTTTCTCTGAAGTTCGCAACACCACATTAAAGTTTCCAATGCATATCCATGGTTTGTATTGGTTGCAGCAAAACTAGAAAGGTTAGCCCAAAGCTCCAACCTGTTAATTCTATTGCAGTCTGCATGAACAAACGAGAAGCAACACCCATTGCACCGTAATATGTTATTTTAATAGCTCAATAATGTCAGGTTCAGGCCTTCCTTTGCTCCATAAAATCCATATGTTACCTTTCTCCCCATCAAATTCATTGGTAATGATTTTGGTTTCATACCCTGGCATAACAAAATCCTTACAGAAATTTTTGGTCATAATGCCTACTATGTCTGGTAGTGTTCTTCTGAGATATCGAATTGTTTTTTGTGTTCTGTTTCCCAGCCCTCGGGCATTCCAAGAGAGCTTTCATTAATATTTGCGGATAGACCGTATATTCTTGGGGATGGGTATACACCTTGCCTCCTTAAAAACTTGGTTAGGGCCTAGTTGCATTTGTTCTTCCTGTTTCATTTCATCTGCCCAACTTGTAGGGTTTAGGTTGTGTCGGACCTCATGTATCACCTGTAAATAAGTTTCTCCCTCATCAAAACATTCAGTTGTTAGTGGTTTCTTTACACTATCTGCAGATGTTGTATTTCTAAATACTCAATTAGTGGTGATATCAGGAATCTTTGCATCTTTTGTGCGTCTCTCCCCTGAAGGAATTGGGTTGTTATCCTTCTCTCCTGATGGTGCCAAGTTGGACTGATCTATATATGCCTCCACATCCCTTAGTATTGCAAACTTGTTTACTATGTTAGCATCGCTGTTCTCTTTGGGTGATGTGGGTTGTTTACTGCTGCTCTTTGGTCGTGACCATTCAGAGTTTGTAAGAATTTTTTATGTTGGTGCAAATGATTCGCTGACCTTAGCATGCCTGGGGGGTAAATTAGTGGTGAAGCCGTACTACTCTCTTCCAGTATCTCATGTAGTATGTTTGCTTACAATATCTGTATTTTTTCTTCCCATGTCCTTTCTTTGGGTTGCTTCTCATGGATTATGAGCCTTGGCTGCCCTCGGCTACCCTTATCACCTCCTTGTGCTGTCTTCGACTGTTCTTGTTTAGATCCGAGTCATTCAACTGAAATGCAATTGGTGTGGTGTTCCTCCATTTGGGTCAGGGATGTTACCATGGGAAGTAGAAACCCTCCCCATAGCCGGGTTTCTCATGAGTTCTTTTCTTGTCAGATTACCTTCGTAGTGTTGACTTCCCCCGCAGCCTTACCCATGAATCCCCAGGGGCAGATAACTCGTTCTTGAGTCGTATGTACCAAAATGGTATCAGAGATTTTACTTTATAGGCCTGAGTCCCATGTAAAACCTGAGCAGCATCTCTCTGGTTATCTGTGTTGAAGGTATAGTTGGAGTTGGATTGTTGTTTGTTGTTACATCAGTGTTCGTCATGAGGATTGATTGTAGTTTTTGGGCTTCAGTGGGATTGGTTGCATGGTGATTAGTATCCAACAATTCCTCTCCTCCTATCGAATGGATTCCTCAGTTGATGATATCTTGAAGGAGCTTGGGAGTTGCAATATCCATCTCCATTAAGATTGATCACTTAGGGTTTGGTCGTTTTGGTGATGAATTTTGCATCACTCATCTTCTCTCCATTCAGTGTTGCCCCTACAATTGCCAATAGCGGAAAATGGATTAGCCTTCGCTCGTTTTAACCTTAGTTAATAGTTACCAAAGTAATATCACATTTCCTTCAATTAAGGCCATAATATAATGAATGCAATTATCTTTTTGAGAATTTAATATATACCCTAATCACTCAAAATTTGAAACCAATTGACAAGAAAAAAAGAAGATAACTTAGAAAAAAACATGAATTTTGTCATATTTTAGAGTCCTTACTTATAAAAAAAGTGATAGGCTATAAAACATAAATGTTTTGAGATACATAGGGGTATAGGAAGCTATTGAAAGATGCATGTGGCCTAGAAAATGATATAACTGCATTATCTCTCATGACTACAAGGCTTAAATGTATTTACTTGACATCTAGTTAATCTAGTTTAATAATAATATTACTAGCCTTAATTAGAGGAGATGAGATATTTACTTAACTAAGGTTAAATAGTAGGGTTAAATAGTACACGTGTCGAATGATGAGGCGCTTAGTACGGTTCTCGGTCCTAAGCGTTTAGGATCAAACTTTTTCTCAGAAATAACCAATATAGAAATCACATAAAAGAGAAGACAAGCACACACAACACAAACAATCTACGAGAAAAAAATATCCATTATGAAACAAGAACGATTACAATTACTATTCCAACTACAATTTCCTTCTTCTCCTACCAAACTGAAAAGCGTGAAGTCTCAAGCATGACGACTTGAGAGGTTGCCCCTATTGGAGTTATTCTCTCACCTTCTAAAGGCTAATCTTACAAAGCCATAGATCTAATTAATAATCTTAATTTACTCAATTATATTATGGAGATGGTTAGATTAGAATTCTAGTCTAACTCAAAACGTCGTTTTACTCCAAATTCGCACCCGAAATATGAAACATCCCATTAAATATGATGTAGTTAGTGTTCTAGACAAAGTGCAACAATAAAATTCAACTTCAACAATAACTTGGACTCAATTAAACCAAACCAACCAAAAATGCCC